>PVIR01034510.1:0-17130 GCA_004026965.1 Petromus typicus
GTATATATACATTCACCAGATTTCATGTATGGAGTCTTTAAGCAATGGTTTGTTTCATGGTATTTGTTTTTCTGTGCTAGAACTGAAGTGTCTATACTGTGCAATTTAGAATTAAGCAAATACACATTCTTCAATTCCTTAGATATTTAAAACAATGTAACTCACCTCTCTGTTCTTAAATCTACAGTAATGGAGATTGCCTAGTTCTAGTTCATTTTTTTCCTAATTGAACACTTTTTCTTAGATAAGTATCATTATTTCAGTTGAAGGTGTCAAAGATATCAATACTAATTAAATGTTATTTTTCTTTTTAAATATATCTCCTACTTTTACATGGTGAAGTATTTCCTGAGGGCTGACCAGGGCTGACTTTGCATTCACTTTCTTTTAAAGAATAATTGCTCACTCAACACACAAGGCAAGTAAGATATAGAGTGAAGAGTACATTTCTAACAATAATGACTAGGTTGTTTTCTTGTAAATGGTGGAGCTGTACAGCATCACATTAAGTATGAGAATGCACAGAAGCTGAGAGGAGTTTAAGGTTAAAAGGAAAACAAAATGCTACCTGGGGTTTTAATCACTAATTACAGGTCTATAAATAACCATTTCTTGGATTCAGAAGGCATTTGGTCTCCTGAATGTGATTTAGGTTGGCATATGGGCTTGCCAGATTTTCTCCTTTTTTCTCTTTGTGAACTGCTTGAAATAACAGGAGAGGTCAGACGTGAAGACAGGTGGTGAAAATGTTCAAGGGAAAAAAACCATGAAAGTAATTGTCTGGATTTACAAACTGTTCTACTTAATGACCAAAAGGAGTTGACCCAGCACTATATTTAGGTCTTGCAAAATTGATACCATAACATACTGTTTATAGGCACTTATTTTCCAAGTAATTATTGTGTTTTAATTGAAAACATTTAAACCAGTTTATTGTAGCACCTGGTGTTTTCCTGTATAAGAAAACTCAATTGATTAGTGAGAAAGACTAAGAATTTCAAGCCAGAGAGAAGGACAGTAGAGGTATTTTTTCTCCTTTTTTGAATGAAAATTTCTATGCATTTCAAAACCAGCAATAAAACTTTAATATATTTATGATAGCAAGCATAGAATCCTTTGAGGAAAGTGGTATTTTAAAATCAGATTTGCATAACTTGAAAAAGACTTATAGTTATCTGCTGATATTTGAATTCTGTTTTATATATCATTGTTCTGTGTAATTTAGGATTATATCTATCCTGACAACCTGCTGCTGAGATTATTGTCTATTTCTACTACCTGAAGGAAAATTAACACCCAGATGCTACTATGTCACCTATTTTGATAGAATATAAATTCATGTGAAACATAATTAGGGTGGTTTCAAGGAATTTCCTGAGGAATTGGAAAAAATCTCTTCATCTTTTACTTCAAAGAGAGATATGGTTGAATGTCTGTGAGCTAAAAGTTCCATTCCAATTTTCAAATAATAAAGTTTCTTTACTTAATGGAGTTCAGACTTTTTCTTGAAGTTACTCAGTGTTTGACATATACCTTTTCATAATGTTTCTGAAGGTGGACCAGATCTTAACTTTTTATTCTTATAGTATTTAGCAGAGTAGTAGAGTAGGAGCTTGAGGCACTGAGGTCAATGGGTTTGCTAAAGTGCTTGGAATTTTAGTGTAGAGCTCATTCTACCAGGACCATATACTTCAGGTTCTGAAAGTGTAGGATTAAAGTAAGTTTAGTATTATTTAGTAATATTCCAAAAGAGTCTCTCTGCTTCTTTTCTGGATTTCTATTGACACACAAAAGACTGTATGTGACAAAGAAAACTTGTTCACCAAGCAAAAATAAGTTTATTATATCTTCTATAGTAAAGAAGATAATAAACTTGACAGTCCCAACAATATATCAGAAGAAGAATTTGTAGATGATATTTAGAGGGTTCAGGCCTGACTGTGTGATTTTGTGGTGAATTTTACTTGGCAGGAAATAGTTTAGGATTGGGCAGAGTTTACAGGATACTCACTTTGGATCATTTTGATGAGAAAGCTGTTAGTCTACATCCTTCTCTTTAAGGACCAAATACTGTATTTCCTTGAGAAAAAAGCCATGTTATCAGCCCCAGGGTCTCCTCCCTGACCCCCGCAGTGTTAGGCCCAGACTTCTCACTGGACCACCACTTAAAAAGTAGGTCCTGCAACTATACCTCACTGTGCTGCACAGAGGGGAGGGACAGCACTCTGGCTGGACATTCACAGAGGACCAGTGGCTCTGCCAGAACCTTCACATAGTGAAGGTGGTCTCAGGGGACCATCACTGAGGAAGGAGGCTTGTAAACTCCACCCCAATTTTCATAAATCAGTGGTCCCAGAAGATCTCTTGGGATCATAGTGATCAGGATCAGCACCTCCAGCTTGGGCCACACTAGCCTCCCTGTCCCCTCAGGGATCTAGATGTGCACAACACAGCCCTTCTGTCTCATCAAGGCCAAACTCCAGAAAATATAGCAACAGTAACTAACAGACAGGGGTTTGTCAAGGCTTCTTCATGAAAACTTCAGCCCATTGGAAGAGTGAAGGAAAAGCTCTATTGTGGCTGGTGACATGGTCTGTTCAAGTATCTCTCCTGGTGTTCCAGAACTGAGATTGCCTAAGGCCATTACAGACTCAAAGTTTAAGGGTTATTATACCAGAAGGATGGCCCGGAAAGTAGCCGTTTCTTAAGGATTCTAAACATCAACAAGAAAGATCTTTGCAATAAGCATTTTACAGGAAACAACTCACAAATCAAACCACAAAATCAACAACAATGAAATAATAGAAATAAGAAAACACCCAATAAGACCCCAAGACAGAAGTCCAGATCTCCAAAAGGAACTTTAAGGAGCAATGAGTCGAACAGACCTGAAACTCAATCACCTGGACTCACTGAACTGGCCACAAAAGAGGATCTGGAAAAAATGAAATAGAAATAATTTCTCAGATAATAATAGAAAAGATTATCATGGTGAAAGATGCAGATAAAAATGATAGGACTTCAGGAACATGATGAAATCTGAGCATAGAAAACAAATGGAATCCAATAAACAGATTCAATTGGAAAGTCAAGAGATTAAAAACTTCACTGAATGTTTATCCAGTAGAATTAGTGAATGTGAATACAGAATCTCAGACATAGAAGATAGGATTTTAGTTAGTGACCAGGAAAGGAAAGATTTATTAAAAATAGTGAGGGACCATGAGAAATAAATCCAGCAGTTGCTAGATAATGCAAAAAAGAATAACATAAGACTAATTAGAGTCAATGAAGAAACGAGAGATAGTGCAAAATACATTTAAAAAGAACTGTTCACAGATGTTATGGCAGAATATTTCCAAAGCAGGAGAAAAGAATTTGACATACAGATAAGTAAAGCATACAGGACACCAACTAGTGATGAATAATAATAATTTTAAAAATCCACCTCTAGGCATATAATAGTCAAGATATCAGAAATGAAGCAGATGGATGAAATGTTGAAAGCATTTAGAGAAAAGAAACAAATCACATTAAGAAAAACACATCAGAATTGCAGCAGACTTTTCAACACTAACCTTCAAATCAAAGAGCAGGTGGAATAAAGAACTTCAATCTTTAAAAGAAGACAAACTCTAACTTAGATTGATGTATCCTGCAAAACTCTTTCAACATTGATGACAAAGTATATCTGAGAATCTTCATGAATAACAAACCAATATTCAAAAAAAAAAAAAATTCCAAACAATAGCCTAGAAAAAGACAGTAAGGGATACAAGTCCATGAGACCTAACAAAGTGAAACCATTAGGTAGGGTAAGAAATTAAACAGAAAAGGGGGATTTAAAAATAATAATAAAAGAGCTAACAATAGGAAAATATCATGACAAGGATAAATCAAAATATCTGAGTTATTACGGTCAATGTTAATGGCCTCATTTCCACAATAAAAGAAATGAACAATAAAAGAATGGATTAAGAAGCAAGACCCAGAAATATGCTATATGCAAGAGAAACACTTAATCTATAGACTGAAAGTGAAAGGATGGAAAACAGTTGTCCATATTATAGGAAACAGAAAACAAAAACAGAAACAAAAACAAAAACAGAGGTAGCTATCTTATAATGGGAACTGAAGACAATTTAGTGGATTTAGGATTTAACTCCTGGGATTTACTTACTTGGATTTGAGAATGTTTGCCCTGCCTTGTGGGATTTTAAACTACAAGGATTACTGCACTAGGATTACTGGAATTTACTGGGATTTAAAGATGTCTGCCCTGCCCTATGTAATCTTCAACTACAGAGATTATTGTGAGACTGCTGTTTTATGCATCCTAGGATTATGGGTTGAAGGCTTGGTACCAAATAAAGGTGCAGGCGAGTTTGGGTTATGGATTTTTCTACTCCGCTTCTACTGCTGCAATATGTGGCTTTGACTTCCACTGCTCAGAGCAGCAAGAGTCAAGCCCAGGCTCAGCCTTTTTCCTCAAGGTTCTCACTTTGTTTGTTAGTGATTAATCTTTCAACTGTGGGACTATGGGGGAATTGGTGTTCACCACGAGGGTTCTGGCTGTGACCTCTTCCCTGGACTCGCACATCTTATTTTCAGACAAAGTATATTTCAAACCAAAACTAAGTAAGAGAGACAAAGAAGGATATTATAGTATCATATAGGTAATAATCCAAAAGGATGAGATAACATTCATGTGCACCAAATTCTGGAACATAAAACTATACAAAATAAATATTATGGATGTGAAAAGCCAAACAAGAACTAATACAATAGTAGTGAAGGCTCTCAACACCCCACTATCACAAACAGATCAACTAGATAAAAAAAAATCAACAATGAAATACTGGAGCTAAATCAAACTTTTGAACAAATGGACTTAATACATGTCTAGAGAATATTTCATCCCACAAAAGCAGAATACACATTCTTCTCAGCTGCACACACATTATTCTCCAAAATAGACCACATGCTAGGTAAATTCAAAGGAATAGAAGTTATCCCTTGTGTACTGCCAGTCTATGGTGCCTTGCAATTGAAGACCATTAGCAAAAGAAATTCCAAGAACTTCATATACACATGGAAATTGAATAACACTCTCCTGAACAACCAATGAGTCATGGAAGAAATTAAAGAAGAAGTTGGACAGTTTTTGCAATTATATGATAGTGCCAGGATGGTACATAAAAATCTATAGGACATAATGAAAACAGTTCTATAAGGGGAAATCACTGCAGTGAATGCTCATATAAAGAAAAACAGAGCAAGCTCAAATAAACGACCTCATGCTGAATCTCAGGCTCCTAGAAAGAGAAGAGCAAGATAAACCTATGCTGATAAAAGGGAGGAAATTACAAATATCAGTGCAGAAATTAATGCAATGGAGACTAAGAGAATGATGGAAAAATATCAGTGAATCAAAGTTGCTTCTTTTAAAAAAAATCAAAAAACCCTTAACCAAACTTATAAAAAAAGAAAGAAAAGGCTTAATCCCATGCAGTTAGAAATGAAATGGCTAAAAGCCCAACAGATCCAGCAGAAATCTAGAGAATAGTCAACACCTACTTTGAGAACCTGTACTCTAATAAGGTGGAAAAAAGAGAAGAAATGGACAGATTCTTAGACACATATGAACTTCCAAAGTTGAATAAAGAAGATACAAAAATTTTAAACATCCAAATATCAATCAGTGAAATTAAAAATGTAATTAAAAACCCACTAACAAAGCAAAGTTTTGGTCCTGATGGCTTCACTGATGAATTCAGGAAAGAGCTAATGCCACTGCTTCTCAAACTCTTTAAAGAAAATGAAAGGGATGCATGACTCCCAAATTTATTCCTTGAAGCAACTATTAACCTTGATTGCAAAAGCAGAGAAAGAGCCAATCAAAAGAGAGTGCTACAGGTCAATCGCCCTAATGAATATGAATTCAAAAGTCCTCAATAACATACTGGCAAACCGGGTACAGAGGATGATCAAGATCATACACCCTGAAGAAGTTGGATTTATTCCAGGGTTGCAAGGACGGTTCAATGTATGTAAATCAACAAGTGTAATACACTACACTAACAGACTCAAGAACAGAAACCATATGGTCATGTCCAATAGATGCAGAAAAAGTGTTTAACAAAATCCCATAGCCATTCATTATGAAAATTCTACAGAAAATTGGATTAGATGGTCTTTATCTCAACCCGATGAAAGCTATTTATGGAAAGTCAATAGCCAGTATCATACTAAATAGTTAAAAATGGAAACTTTTCACACTAAAATCAAGATCTAGACAAGCATGTCCCCCTATCACCATTGTTGTTCAAAATAGTTTTGTGCACATCAGCCATAGGAGTTACATAAGAAAAATATATCAAAGGAATAAAGATACGAAAGGAAGAATTGAAGCTGTGTGCTGATGACATGATGCTCTATATAGATTTCAGAAACTCAGGCAAAGACTATTATATTTAATGACAGATTCAGTACAGTAACTGAGTACAAGGTCAACACTCAAAAATCAATAACCTTCCTATACTCATTGAGAGAGAAATAGGGGAACACTTCCTTTTACAATAGCTTCCAAAAATAAAACATCTATGAATAAATCCAACAAAGGAGATGAAAGACTTCTGAAAACTACAACTCTCTGAAAAAACATCAAAGAGGATATTAGAAAATGTAAAGACATCCCTTGGTTCTGGGTAGGAAGAACCAATATTGTCCAAATGGCATAATCCCAAAATTGCGGTATAGATTTAATAAAGTACTATTTAAATTCCAACAGTATATATCACAGAATTAGCAACAATAATCCTCAAATTCATCTGGAATCAGAACACACCTAGAACAGCTAAAGCAACAAAGACATGGCAAGAGGTATTACAATCCCTAATCTGAAACTTTACTACCAGGAAAAACATCATGGCTCTGGCAAATAAACAGAGCCAAGGACCAATGGAGCAGCTTAGGAGATGCAGAAATAACTAAAGACATACTATCTTTGACAAAGGAGCCAAACACTCTCAGTGGAGAAAAGATAGCCCATTAAATGATGCTAGTAAAACTGAATTTTGGCCTGCCAAAAATTAAAACTAGATCTATGTCTCTCACCATGCTCTAAATTAAAATCGAAATGACTTGAGTTAGATAGGTCTCTTGGAAACCTTGGATTGACGAAGACTATGAACAGAACTTCAACAGCATGGGAACTAGCAGAAAGAATCAAAAACTGGGAATCTCATGTTATTAAGTCTTCTGCACAGCAACAGAAACCACCAACAGAGCAAAAAGACAACCTATAATGTGGGCAAAAGGTTTTACCAGCTGTTCCTCAGATAAAGGTTCTCTATCTAGAATATATAAAGAACTTAAAAAAATCACAACCCCCGAATTTAAAGACCCAGTGGAAAAGTGAACATCTGGAATGAATAGGCAATTTTTCAGATGAAGAAACAAAAGCAGCAATGAAACATACGAATAAATATTCAACATCACTGGTCATTCTACAGCTACAGATGAAAACAACAATGAGATTTCATCTCACTCCACAAAGAATGGCTGTTACCAAGAAATCTACCGATGACAAACACAACAAGGGGGAGGAGAGAGAGGGGATTCAGGGAAAATGAAGAAGGGAAACAAAAAGTTTTATAAAAAAGCAAATGAAAACAAAGCTTAGATATAGAGGGGGTTGGGTGGTGGTATAGTTGGCAAGAGAAAGGGAAAAATGGGAATCAAGATATGTCACATACAGGTATAAGTTTTAATGTTGAATGTGATTATAATGTATAAGTAAAATGTACCAATAAACTAAAAAAAAATCCTCAACGAATAACAAACACAGGGGGAGCAGTGGGGAGAAAGAAACCCTTCTCCATTGTTGGTGGGTATGTAGACTGTTGCAACTACTATGGAGATCAGTGTAGAGATTCTTCAAAAACTAGGATTAGGGGTTCCATTTGACCCTGCTACTTCCCTGCTGGGTATATGTATTATATATATATGCATGGAATAATCAGAGCATTGTATCACAGAAACATGTTTACACCCATATTTATGGTAACACACTTTATAATAGCTAAGTCTTGGAAATATCCCAAATGCCCATCAATTAATGTCTGGATAAATGACATGTTTTGTTTGTTTTTAAATAAAATAGAGTATCACTCAGCCACAAAGAATGATAAATTAGAGACATTTGTAGCTAATGGATGCACCCTGAGGCCATTCTCATAGTGAAATAAATAGGACCCAAATGTGTAAATGCCATGTTATTTTTCTAGTGTGAGAAATTGAATGTGTAAATAAGGTCCAGAATGTGTGATAGATACCATGAGATAGGAAAAAAAAAATGCTCAAAGGAAAGAGGAAGTGGGTGGGTAGGGGAAAGCAGAGAAGAGTAAAAAAATTTGATGGTAAAAAGGAAAAACAGAAATAAAGTGTATGTATATGGGGTTTAGGGGTTGAAGGGAGGGCAGGGGAATGGGACAAAATAAGAATCATAACATATCAAGGACAAATATAAATTCCCAATGAGGAATGGGATCATAATGTATTTCGAAAATGTACCAATAAACCCAATTTATTATTTCAAAAAACCCAAACATTTAACCAGGAACAAGGATACAGGGCACACAGAAATTTGAAAGTGAGACTCTCCACCTCAAGGAATGTATTATGAAATGAAAGCAAGAAAGCTGATCAGTTTTCTTCCTCTCAATCTGCTATAGCAAACTAGGTTTCTTTATTAGTGCTTGAGAGGTGTGTTGGAAAGGCTCAACATTGCTGCTACTCTGTTTTCTGCAGAATATAGTGACTTCCAAGGCTTTGAGGAGCATCAGACCTGGAGAATTCATAACCCCAGTAAGTTTCAAGAATTTCCTTTGATTAAAAATACTAATATATTAAATATAGGAAATAAAATTGTAAATTAAGAATTTTCTCTGTTGCTATTACTCAGAAAAACTACTGTTGGTTAGAAGTCCATTTTTATATATACTTATAATATATTATAAATATGTGTGTTATATAAAAAGAGCTTTGTTGGTTTTAAATTTCCAGATACATCCACTCAAATGCTCAGCACATCTCATTAATTTCAATCCTGCTACCTCACTGCTACTATCTTCCATCACCAGGACTGTCTTATTATGTACTCGCCTTTTCCTTTTAAAAAGTCTGCTCTCTTCATAATTGCCAACTGATCATATTTCCTACTAGAAATTTTCAAAGGTTTCTCACTGCATTCCTTGAGCTAGTGGTGTCTGTTGGTTATCATCAGGAGAAGATATCCAAGTAGTTCTACCCAGTGTATCTTGAAGTTGCCAAGGAAAACACTAGGTGGTCAAACAGCGCACTAGAACAATGCTCTCTTCACACAGAGAAGAGATAATACATCAGCTTCTAGGGAGGGTCTGTCCCCCGTGACTCAGAGCCCTCTCCCCTCAGCTGATGGGCCATTGATTTGCACACTCTATCCCTCCCCTGACACACACACAGAAGATAGAGTATTAGAGTTGACCAATTGTCCCATTTATTGACTCATATCTGTCAGCAGAATGTACTAACTTGAAAGAGAAGAAGCTATTCTGTTACTAGTTGAAAGTATCACTTAGATTGTGAGGACTCCATCTTGTGGGAAAAAAGTGTTCTAAGACAAGCAAGGAATAGCCTTTCCCAACAGCATGCAGAACGCAATCAAGACTTCTTGTGTCAACTGAGAAAGTTGATGAATAGTTTCACTCTGAGTGTCCTACTTCAAATCAACTCCTTATCCTCCCTGTGTTCAGCATTGTGTTCTGGTCTTCAGGAGGTTCCGTTTGCACCTGTGTTACAGTCTATGGACTGTTTCTCCAAGCTGTTTGGTTTATTTGTGCCCCCAGTCTTAAGATACTTGTCTCCTTTTTGTAACTGGGATCTCATTTCAAAGATCATTGCAAGGGGTCAACTTATTAAATCCAAAATGGTCCTCTTTGTTTCATATTTTATGTGGTTCGATTTTCTGTTATAGTTGAGATTGAAAATGTCCCACCAAATTCTCATGAACATGGAAGTGGATTAGATTATGGGATGCTGTACTTAGCAAATAATAAATCAGTTGATGAGTTCAGTAGCTGAATGTGTGGTTAGGATGCAGAGCTTCGCTAGGGGCAGGTCACTGTAGGCTGCACCTGGAAACATGTACTGTTGTTCCCAGCTCTTTTTTTCCTTCTCTCTGGTTCCTGTCTGCCATGGGTTAAGCACCGTTTCCTCTGCCACAACCCTCTGCCATCCTGTTCCTGCCTTGTAGGCAGTCAACCCTGGAAAGAAACCATGAGCTTATATAAACCCTTCCTTTTTGAAATTGTGTTAGGTACTCTCTCCCAGTGATGAGAAAGTGACTAACATACCCTGCTTTCTCAAATGATTTACTACTGTTTGAAATAATTTTAATTTTCTCATTCATTTTTTTTTTCTACCAACCCCATCACTTACTTTTTCACTCATTACCTACCTCTCATTCACTTTTTGTTTATGCCTTGCTTTCTACAGAATGCAAGTGTGGACTTTTGTTTCATTTAATTCTATATCCTCAGTGTATAAAAAATTACCTTGTACCCAGAAAACATTTTAAAAATTTAAAAATTCTAGTTTCCCTCAGTCTGGATGTTTATGGGAACATTCTTATACAGTGCTGGTAGAGTACATTTTAGGACAAAAATTTGATGATCTTTATTAAACAGAAATATTCATTCCCTTTGTTGCAGCTTTCCCATATATAAGTATCTAGTAGCTATCCTTGTGTATGTACAGAACAAGGTATATTAACTGAGATTTATTGTGCAAGACACAGTCCACAGTGCAAGTCCATGGCTGCTGTCTTAGAAGGGCTTGCTTGTGGAGTTAGCTCTCAGCTGGCATCTGAGAATTAGCTGTAAATAGTGGCTGGCACTGGCATGAAACTTTCCCTCAGTGGTGAGGCTGTTTGAGACACTTGACAACCAAATATCTGTTTGTTCTTCAGAGATTTGGAGTTGTAGTGGTTGCTAGGCAGGGGGGTACCTAAGTGACTAGTCCCAGAAAGGACCTGGGTACTGAATCTCTGCTGGATTTCTCTGGGAGAAAAATATTAAAAACATTGTCCAGGGGCTTTTTTCTACTGAAGGAAAAAAAAAAAAAAAAAGAGTACTGTTAGTGCATCTTCGAAGGGGAGAAAAAGGACTTGGAAAGCTTGCATGTAGATTTCTCCTTTACCCTTTGATAATTCTGGTATGTATTATTTTGCTATAATTAGCTGTTAGTAGAACTACATTCTGAGACTTGTGAATCCTAGTGAATTATGGGATGTATGGACAATTTGAGAGGCCCTAAAACATTATTTATGCCTTTTGTCCTAGGAAAATATTAAAATAGGTAATAAGTTCATGTATAGGGGGCTTTGCGGGATATATATAAATGGAAATGCAATGCATCACTTCTATGTGAAGCAAACCCATCTAGTGGTGTATAATATCAATCAAATATCTTTTTATGGAGAAAGAATCAAGACTGGAAGGGATTTGTTTACCTGGAATACAGCCATTTGGGTGCATCCATTCACAGGTATGTGTCAAATGGATAGAAAATCACTGGAAATATGTTCAAGGATCTAACAACAGTGCTTATTTCTGAGGAGCACAACTTGGTGGCAGCAGGGAAATAGAAAGGAAGAGAGATGTGGCTGTTGATTCTGTAATATCTACTATGTTGGCCATAAGCCATATGTGGCTATTTAAATTTAACTGAATTACAATTAAATATAAATGTATTTCTTTGAAACATTTCAAGGTATCATATGTACCTATAGACAGGGGCTATGTACATGTGTGAAAAACACAGGTATAGAACAGTTCTTTCTTCTCAGAATGATGTATTGGATGGCATTGATATATATAATTACAGTTTAATATTTATACTATGTATATGTTTCATTATTCAAAAACTAATAAAGCAAAATAATAACTTAATGAATAAATTATGAATATTAACTAAAATGTCTGTAGGGGGAGACTGTTCTAAGAATCTGAACAAATAAGATTGAGTCACCCATTTTCTGTTGGAAATTTATATCTAGTTAAGGTAGGAAAGATAAACAGCAGATTCAATTTTCAGTGCTTTTTAAATATAAAAACAGATTGCTATTTTAAAGTTGCTTTAGGTAGATCATGGAAACCCACATATTTACAAGGACTGTGCCAATGTATGCAGAGTGGATTATTGGCCTGCTCCCATTCATAGCTCCACTGACTTATGCCACAGGCATTTGGCTAGTTCTAAGACTATGTTCAGGGTACAACACACCTCTTCCTTGTGTGTTCTCCCTTCTTATATGCTTTAGTAAATAGTTCTTATAGCTTTTAGAAGTTATAATCAATTTTGTTTGTGTGAGGTGTGAGATATCAGCAATGACACCATTAATGTTTTTACAGTTCAGTTCAGTTCAGTGTTTATTACCTACTAACTAATAAACAGATCTTATTCCTAGACATCCTTGTGCTCCAGTATGAGACCTGGGAAGAGGAATGGATTGTGTTGATGTAATAGTGTTAAATAGTGCCAATAAAGGTTTGTTCAAGGTGCAGTGCGACATGGAGAAAAGTTACTTGTCCAGCTGTGAAGGATATGTATGCCATTTTAGGTGCAGCACATGAGCAGAATATTCTACAATGACAGGTGCCTTGGAAAAGGTGGAAGCATGAACAGTGGGAGTCCTGTGGTCACTGAGAGGTAGAACTCAAAACTACGTATAAAAATGGAAATAAGAAGTGACAAAAAAGGGAGATAAGGGCTAAGTGATGGAAAGCTTGGTGCTAGGTGCTGAGTAGATTGGATTATAGCTGGTAAGAACTAGGAAAACAAAAGGCTTTGGGAGCAGAAGTCTCATGTTTGTGTGGATTTCTCTGATTATATATGACGGAATGCGTTTACAGAGGCAAAATCCAGACATGGTCATTAGTAGGTGGCTGTCATGGTCCTGGTGAAAGCTGAGGAGGACTTTTCTTATGAGTGCCTTTCTTTTGCCATTTCCCTCTTCCTATTCTCTATTTATTTCTTGAGATCTTTAGATCATCTCTCAGAAAAACTTCTGCTTTTAAGGTGGGAATTTTTAAAATTTCACTTTCAAAATATGATTGACAGTTTGGATGTAGAATTCTGTGTTGAAAATTATTTCTCTTAGTTTTTAGTATTCAGTTTTGTGCCTGTAAGACTGACACCACTCAGACTGTGCCCCTTTGAGTAAGAAACTTCCTTCTTTTTTGGTGTTTCAGAGAGCTCTTTAGAATATTTTTTTATTTACTATATTTCATAGTTGATTCTTCTTGGTACTGAGTAGATATCTATATCTGGAAGACTCATGTGATCTTTTGATTCTGGGAAATTTTCTAAGATAATGTCTTGAATTATTTCCTCTACTCCAATTTGTTTCTCATTGTGAAAATCATGTGTGCCCATTCTTAGATATTCTGAATTGTCTTTATATCTTATTTTTTCTCACCTATTTGGGTTTTTCTCTTGAACATGGAAGGGGATAGAATACTTCTCAAATGTTATCATCAAACTTCAGATAAACTTGTTAAATCTAAGTCTGCTACTATCAAAAGAAAAGAATTAAATGGTTCATGCAGTAAAATGGCACACCTAAGTTTAGTAAGATAACCATGGCAAGTTGCCACTGGCTTCCCTCAGAATGAAAGTCATTGGTTTCCTCAGACAAGCAATTTCAATGATGTTCTGAGGGAAAAATATAGATTTCAGAGAACCTGTGAGTGATTCTGAAGTGGTGAAGAAGGAAAATGAATGCATATGAACCTTCTAAAATGTGTGGCAAGCAATATGATGATAGCCACAGTGGGTTACAGATTTAAGGATAGAACTTTTCTAGAGTAAAAGATTCTACAATGGTGATATCAGACAGTACTATGACTTTATTTATCATGCACCTAAACAAATAATTTGCTTACAAAACATAAAACTACAGTAGAAGAATAACAGTGAGATGCAGAAAAGCAGATTAGAGTTCCTGGATCCAGTCATGCCTGAAGCTTCCAGATTATCCAGTTAAATGGCTTGAACCAGACTGAACTGGTTTCTGTAAATGGCATCTTGTGAGCAGTACAGACATCTCTTCCTTAAGGCTAACTGGAAACATTCCTGTTTCTACAGCACATATTTGTGTGGACATGTAAGTAAGCACTTACGCATACACAAATTTACTGTTGTACTACAAAAGGCAAAAAGAGCTTATCCTCAGAGAGAAAGTGGGAAAGTGATATAAAAGAGAAACTTGACACACCGATGTTCTTGAGTGGCTGATAGCTGATGTGACCAAGAATTTGAGTAGAATGACAACTCCAAGTGTGATTTCATTTTTTTAGTTTTTAGTTTGTTTTTTGAGACAGGGTCTCCTTTGTAGGCCAGACTGGCCTTGAATTTATGGAAATCCTTTGTCTTTGCCTCTTAAGTGCTGGGATTAGAGGTGTGAGCCACCATGCCCAGCCTAATTCTTTTTGGGGGGGGAGGTGGGGGGTAGGGAGATCGAACTCAGGCCTTTGTGCTTCCAAGACAGGCGTGGTATCACTTGAGCTAAATTCCCATTTTCAAGTCTGTTTTTATAAAATACTGGTATAGACATTTTGTCCCACACAGAAAAGTTAAAGAACTATAAATATAACAATCACATATCTGTTGTATAAATTCTGTTATTAAGTTTTTGCTAATTTTCTATTTTTGTTTCATCATAATTCTCATATCTGTCCTTCTGGTCATCTACTGATTCATCTTAATTTAAAAAATACATTTCAAAGTAGATTGCAGATGTTTGTATACTTTACTCCTAAATACTTTAGAATACACAATATTATATATATTTCATTCAAATTTTTTTACCATTGTAAGTATTTAATATATTGAATTATTAATTATACCTGCTATACTAATGCCTCACTTAACTTTTTTGTACTATCATAATTTTAAGTGATGTTTGAATGTTTCTTTTAAGTGATAGTCTCATGTTTCTCTCATGAGAGTATGACTCAGAAAAAATTTCTGAAAATAAAAATGATATTAAATTTATTTTTAATATTTTGGTTTAATATTTTGGGAGTTAGTTTTCATGAATATTTGATACATGTTCACTGATATTTTGGAAATCAGTTACATTCCCCTGTCTGTTGCAAAGCTACACTGCTAACAGCCTGGAAAATTACCATACCTGTATTTCAGTGAATACTTTCTCAATAATATCTTGACCTTGGAAGTCATTGTGAACTTAGGCCTATTGAGAGCCTGTCTGTGAAACAGTGTTTACTGGAATGTTTTTTGAGAAACTATAATTTAAATATTCCAAAGAGATATTTTGTACAAGTATCTGCCTTGGTCTTTATTATAAGTTTTCATGATATCTAAATAATCTGTTTTCTTTGTCCAGTGGGTTTACTTCCTTGAGATATGAATATATCCTGTTCTGGTATCATGTGCTAAATTCCTGCTGACTCATCCTAGTGGATAAATTATCCGGTCATGCCCTTTCTTCCCAGTCACACAAGGGACACTGCTGTGACCCAAGGGGATCTGTCCATGACACCCCAAGCACTAGAGTGTACGGTGTGAGTGTGGAGTTGAAAACAAACTGTATCCCTGGGCCACTCACAGTGCTCACATTCATGTGACTTACAGGTGAGTCAGATGTGTGTTAGTGTCCTCTTTGCTGTGATCCGATGAACAGAAACGCCCCCCTGATTACACATGCATAAACACTGCACCTGAGAAGGGTGTTGCAGTGATGTGTTCAGCCTCTGGAAGAGCTCCTCTTCTCTCCTCTGCCTGTGCTTTGGACCCCAATTTCTCTCTCCTCATAAGCTGCTGTTATCATGTAGGCCCTTTCCCTGGAGCCCTTGATGTCACCCTTAGTTCCACTTCCTCTCAACACTTAAGCACACACAGCTCTTGGCATTCATACTAATTCTTAAAGGTCCTTGGTTGGCCTCACATGTCCTTCTGAGGGTCTTGTATCCTTATCCCTTCTTCCATGACTTATCCACATGTACTTTCTTCTCTTCTTTCTTTTCCTTTTTACTGTAAACTTCACTTTTCCTCCTCCAATGCCAGTTATCACCTCCAAACTCAGTTAATAGAGCTAATCAAGTCTTAATACTACTTAACTTATTTTGCAGACCAATAGCTAATATTTATTGAGTACTGTTATATGCCAGGCTGAACTGAAAGGTGACCAATGTTGTAATAAAGTTATAATTTTGGGCCCATGGAGACAAAGGAGAAAGGATAGTAGAGGTCTGTAAAATCACCAAAAGTAAGTGGTGGAGCCAGATTCCCAAGCCAGGCAGGTGATCCATGTTGCTGGATGTGTGAGGCCCTAGTCCTTCTTCCCGCCTCCTAACCTGTGAACATCTTCACTTCACTCTCTCAAATTTGTACCATTTTTCCACTTTGCTGCCATTATTGTAGTTTAGAGGTCATTTATCTCCTGGCAGAATTATTGAAAACTCTCCTGAACCAGTCTCCGCTTCCAGGCCGCTTGTGTCTACCCCTTCTCTAGTCCACAGTCAGGGGCCTTCCTGAAGCTCACATCTGATGGTGCGGATAGCTCTGCTTCAGATCTTTCCAGGACTTCTAGATTTATTACTGAGTGCACATATTCTTTCATACAGTCTAAAAGAGCTTCACACACGGGTCTGATCAGAATGACCCCTTGGGTTTGCTTTCTGGGCGTTCTCCACCCATCTCTGTGGGTCCAGGTCCCTGCCTCATGCTCTGTCTTGCTTCAGCTCTTCATTAAGACTCTTCTTTGCGGGCCGGGGATATAGCTCAGTAGTCCCGGCGCCTGTCTTGCAAGCGCAAGGGCCCGGTTCGATCCCCGGTAACCACATACCATACTGGGCGTGGAGACTCACCCCAGCAGCAATCAGTACCACATACCACAGTGCCGGGCATGGTGGCTCACGCCTGTAATCCCAGCACTCGGGAGGCAGAGGCAGGAGGATTGCTGTGATGTGAGTTGAAGGCTGAACTCAGGGCCAGCCTGAACCACAAAGCGAGACCCTGTCTCAAAAAACCTTAAAAAAGGGGCCGGGGAGTTAGCTCAGTGGT
>PVIR01034511.1:0-17133 GCA_004026965.1 Petromus typicus
ACTAATCCTTCTTGAGTGAGGGATCCATAAGAATCTGATGAAAGATACAGAACCTCTTCCTTTTCAGATGTCCACACAGGTATTCACTCAAATATGGAGTTTCAGGGTGCTCTTGGAGCCTGTGCAGCTCCCCAATCAATCCTCGCTCAGAACTTCCTACTTTACTAGAAGAGTAAAGACTGACTCTCAGCACCGCCCTGGGACCCAGTAGGAAATAACAAAGACACTTCCTCTAGGAGAAAACAGCTCTTGCACCTCTTTTCTGTAACTGGGGATAAGGAGGAAATGGGAAGGAGAGGTAATGTCATTCTGGCTTTCTGGTCACTTGCACTCTCCTCTGTCCCTTGAGATGGTCCAAGAAAAGGCCCTCCTCATTAACAAATTTCTTTTTTTACTTTTAAAAACTTTACTTTGAAATAATATTAGTTTCACATAGAAGTTACAAAAATAGTACATGAACTCCCATTCCTGGCAACCACCATTCCACTCTGTCTCTATGGATTGTACTACTCCAGGTACAGAACTTCACGGAAGTACAATCCTACAGTGTTTGTTCTTTTGTGACTTAGTTCGCTCGCTGTATCTTTCGGTTAGAGTACTATTCTGCACACTTAAACAGTGTATTTGGCAACTGTTACAAATTCATAGGGGCATTTAGGACACTTGATTTCAGGGGCAATAGAGTCGATTTAATGTGGTGGACCCTGCTAAGCCCCCCGGAGGCAATTCTTTCTCAACATCAGATCCCATTACAGCCCTAGCAATGACATCATATCTTTGCAAAGTTGGGTTTTCAGTAGTTGCTGTGATAAACAGCAAATGCTGTGGAAAAATTAACGTAGAGCAGGAAATAAGTGGTGGTGCTCAGTGTACTCACAAGATTTGAGTAGTACAGACACACACATTCTATTAATAATTGAGATTATTTTAAAATAACAAACTACTTTTTCTGTTTATATGCATTATATTTTCAAATGGCATCTATGTTGAGAGGATATGATTACTTAATTATTTGCACCTAACTGCTTTAACCTAGACAGATCGTGAAAAAATTACCCAGACATCAAGTGCTCCAAGAACCAAGTCTAGAAATGTTTACCTTGAAGAGAAGTCAGGGCCAAGGATTTAGCTCAGTGGTTCTGGTGTCTGCCTCACAAGAGCAAGGGCCCGAGTTTGATCCCCAGTACCACATATTACAACGTTGGGCATGGTGGCTCACGCCTGTAATCCCAGCACTTGGGAGGCAGAGGCAGGAGGATTGCCAAGAATTTGAGGCTTGCCTGGGCTACCGAGTTCAGTGCCAGCCTGAACTGCAAAGAGAGACAATGTCTCAAAAAACTAAAAAAAAAAAATAAGAGAGAGAAGTCAAAGAGTTGTGCAAGATCACTCAACAGAATTTTGTGGCCCTGAAGAAATAACTTAAATATAACACAAGCACACAAAAAAAAAAAAACCAGGAAAAGAAGATCATTTTTAGAGGTCACTCTCAGTCTGCTTAATCCTTCAAATCCCATACAATACCCTCTGGATAATTTCTGTATTAAAAAAAGAAAAAACTCTTCTAAAAGACATATGCACAAATTACTGTTTTCCCAATTCCTAGGGATTCAAATAAAGCTTTGAAAATTAGAGCCTCCAAGCCATGCTTGAAGAGACACAGCCTCTGACACAGACAGAACGCACCTTGGAGTTTGTGCCCAAAGAACTGGAGCAAGGCCTCGAAGACAGTGGCCCGGCCATCCCTGCATAGCGAGACTTTAAGGGTTTTTGTATTTACATCCTACTTTCAATATGCTTCTTTTAATTTCAGAATGTTCCAGGTTATGGTGGAAATGCCTGTTTGGGAATATCCCTTCCTCAGAGTTGTTTTTATTTAAAATACGTGTGAAAAGCAATGGAAAAAATGTAAATCCATACAGGATCCAGAATAGTAGTTGAGGGATGGCTTAGAAGTAAGTGGAAGACCCAGCACCAAGGGTAATGATGGGTATCTGGGTGGATATCTGATTGTTCTTCTTGTAAGTATCATACTCCTCCACGTACATACATCAGAGACAGGACCAGAATCTCCTCTATATAGGAAGGAGAGCCTTGGAAGTTGCAAGCGAGCCTTGTCACCAAGCTGAGTTGTATCACAAGCAGTTTGTTTTGGTTTAGAGTAGACGTTACTTTGGAGAGGCTCACAGATTTAAAGGGGAGGTTAAGGCTAATTTTTGGTGCTACTATGAACAAGGAATTAATGAATTAGCATTTTTAAATCAACAATGATTTTCAATTAGTTGTTTTCTGGCCTCTGTAGTTTCTCTTCACCCTTATCTTCTTTTAATTTTTTTTTTCATTTTACTTTATTTATTTATTTTAATTTTTCTGAGACTAGATCTTCCTTTGTAGTTCAAGCTAGTCCTGAACTCAGCCTTGAACTCAGCAATCCTCCTGCCTCTGCCTCCCCAGTGCTGGAATTACAGGTGTGAGCCACCTATGTGGTGCTGATTGCTGGTGGGCGTGAGTCTCCACACCCCACACTGTTGTATGTGGTTAGCAGGGATTGAACCAGGGACTTTGTGCTTGCAAGGCAGGTGCCGGAACCACTGAACTAAATCCCCATTCAACTTTATTTTTGAGAGTACTGAAGATTGAACCCAGGGCCTCTGCACTGAGCTATGTTCCCAGCTCTTTGTAATTTTTTATATTTTGAGAGAAGGTGGACACAATCACTAAATTGCCCAAGCTGGGCTCCAACTTGGGTTCCTCCTGCCTCAGCCCCTTGGGATACGGAGATTACAGCCCTCTACAAACCGACCTTTCCTGTCCCTCGTTCACCCTCCTCTGTTCCACAAAACTTCTGATTGTAATCTATACTCCCAGTTTTTAAAAAATTCTTCATTTACCATACGTTAAACGCATACTAGGGAGACCCAAGAGGTGAAATATATAGACACACCTACTACATTGCTGTTTTCAGAATGAGAACAGCAAATGGGCACAAACACCTCGGGGCCACCTTGGACACGAGCGTTTATCTTAATTCCGAAGTTCATTCCACTTACATCGACCTAAAAGATGTTATCTTAATGTAAACGGCTTTCATCATCTAACAGGTTCCCAGAAAGGATGCCCAACACTCGGAGCACTCTGCCGAGCTTTCTACTTGCACCACTTCCCTGAATTTCCACAGCAGTACTTCCACCTTTAAAGAAGTGGGTTTCCGAAAGCCACAGACCTAACAGCGGTCGGGAGCATAAGGCTCAATCTACGGCCCTAAAGCAGTGATTCAACCCTCCCTACCCGGCCACCGAGGGAATCTTCTCCCCACGATCCCTGACTAGCTTTACAAAACGCGAGTCCGTCCCGGATCGCAAATAAGGCTTCCCTTTCCCTCCTGCCCCAAGGCCCCGGGCAGCGCGGCTCTCAGAGTCCGAGGCAGACGGTGCTGGAAGCGGAGCTGCCGCTCGGGAACGCTCCGCAGCGCCGGGCGCGGGCCAGCGACACCTCCCGAGGCGGGGCCGCGGCCTCGCCCCAGCCTGGCCACCCGGCCGTGCCCGCAGGCGAGGACCTGCCCGGGCCCGCGGACGGCTGCGGGGCGACGGCGGGGACCCCAGCGCCACCGCCGATTGCTCCAAACTCCAGCGCTCACCCGAGAAGGACGGGGACGAGCAGAGAGAAAGTTCTCTCCCCACAGCGCCCAGCCCAGACTTGCACATCCTGAGGGCGCGGAAAGGAGACAGCGGGAGACCCCCCCCCCGCCCCGGGCTGCACCGGAGGCCGCAGCGACGCGCCCCGCCTGCGCCCCGAGGCGCCGTCCCCCGGCTCAGGGCCGCCGGAGCGGGGCGCGCCCCCTCGGGGAGCCACTTCGCTATCGGCGAGGCTGCTTCATACCTTTTCCCCCCGCACCGGGAACGACGCGGGCCGAAGTGGGGCCCGGAGGAGACGAGGCGACCAGGCGACGGCTGGAGCTGGCTCGCCGCCCCGCGCTGGGCCCACCCACCCCGCGCCGCCACCGCCCGCAGCTCGCTCCCCCCCGCCGCGCCCGGGCACCGCTCGCTCGGTTACCTGTGGCCCCTCCCGCCCCACCAGGCCCCGCCCAGTCCCCGCCCCTGAATCCCCGCCCCTCGCGGAGAGCGGCTCGGAAACCGGGGCCGCAGCGCCCCGCAGCGGCCGGCCGGAACACGTCCGGGTCCTGGGGCGGGGTTGGGGGGGACAGCCCAAGGCCGGAAGTTCTTTTGGTTTGAGGTTGATTGCTGAGCAGTGGAAGGTAGGAGAACTGGGATGGAGGTAGGGTCCAAGGGGCTTATTTGAACGAGGGGCCAATTGGGAGAAGAAACCTGTGGATATTTCAGTACAGAATTAACCAGGGCTTCTCGTTGCAAATGGAACAATGATGGACGATCCAGTTCGCTGAGGCAGTCAGAAAGCCTTTAATACAAAAGCTGTAAATTGCTTGTAGGAACTGTCCCTCTCCTATGGAGCAGGAAAGCACTCAGTGCACAAGTATTCTTCTCACACTTCATACATCATTGTCAGTCTTTTTGTCTATTTTCTTACACAACTACTTCTGCATACTTAGAAGATCTCCCTAAACATAACACCAGGCTAGTAAATTCTAGGCATGTTACCAAGAGATTTGTGGTGGGTAAGGATGTAAGAGCTAGTGGAAGTTATGTCAAAGAGTCTGTTTATCCAGAGTCAATAGAGCCATAATGGTGATCCAAACTATTGTCCAGCCTAGGCATATGAAGGATATTCCTGCCAAGAAAATCTCCATGGCTCATTGCATAGAGGAAAAGATAAGCCGAGTGGCCCTTTCTAACATTACACTTCTTTAAGTGACCTTGTCGAAATAATGAGTATACCAGTTTGGCATATTTTGAGATGGCGCGTCTTTAGCTCTTTCCTAAGCATTCAGTGCAATTCAGTTATTATGGCAGGAGTACGTGAGGAAATAGGACTCCATTTAAACATTTTGAAGAGGCACGGATAGGTGTCTTCCACCCACAGAGCTGGAGGAGGTGGGTAGGACTCCTTAAGTGACGTTTCAGTCTTACCTGAGGTGTGAGACAAACATACAGTGACTTTGTGTTTCTTATCCTCTCTGAAATAGGTATGGTTTCTAGAGGGAAACAAATGCGCGTGTCCCCTCCATTTCCTTGTGATACTTATTTCCCTCTCTCCTCCAGGGAACATCTGGCATAAGAGTTCCTGCCCCCAGGAGGGAAGGGTGAGGGTGGGATTTTCACCACTGCTTTGGAAATGTCCCCCAGAACTCAGAGACATAGCTGTAGCTGAACTTAGCGGGAAATGAAAACTCGCTTTTGTGTGTTCTCTGGGCTTCTGAGTGTTTCCGATCCTGTGGCCACAGAACACATCCCCTTTCCCTGCCCAATAGCAGCTCCAGATTCCACTCCAAGCAGGTCACAGCCAACCTCCAGGAGGATGCCAAAGGCAAGGTGTGTACCCATGACTTTTCAGTACGATCGTTTCTTTCTCCTACTTTTCCAGATAAAGGAATTTTGTCTGATAATTCCTTGAATAAACTTATAAAGTGCTTCATTTTTCTGAGAGTTTTTAAAAATATTATCCTAAAAAGTCACTAAGAGACGGGGTCTTAAGTTATATTGGTTGGCTGTTGCAGCAATCAGTTGGAGGGAAAAAAACCCCAAAAAAACCTGAAAGCTCGAGCCAGCCTGTAAGACATGTGCGTCTGGGAGCTGGCTAGTCTGCATTCACTCCCAGACTTTGATTAATGGGAATTCCTGGCAGGGGGCTCCCTGAAAGCCAAGGCAGGCAGTGGCTGAGCTGCTTGGAGATCTTGCTTGCTCATCCCTAAACAGTTACATGATTTAGAACAACCAGTAAGAGGACTCTTCGCCATCACCCTCCCCACAGCTCCCAGCCAGCAGCTTTGCTCTTGCTCCTCCGATCAGCTCTGTCTCGGCCAACCTTACATACGCACCCCACCACCCGCTTCTTCGGCTTCGTGAGAAAGAAGCCTGCTCTGTAAATGATAATATTTCCTGCTTTGTGATAATGTAATCTGTTCCTACTTCCGGCAACATTTATTTAATGAGGTCGCTGCACTAGCTGTCCTTCATGCTGTTAGCCTCAACATTTATCATTCACTACTCCGCCCTGGCTTCTGTCCCCGCCGTTCTACAGGATCTGGCTTTGCTACAGCTTCCACTCAAGAAAGAAGCATTGCCTATGCCCCTCCATATCCTGCTGCTCCAGAGGAGTGTGCACATCCATCATCCCTTTATCACAAATGTATGCATCCCCAGACACTGTGCTGTTTATTTTTTGCCTGTTTTTGAACTTTCTGCAAATGGACAATTTTGCATCATTCCTGTACAACTTGCCTTTTTCACTTGGCATTGTTCCTAAGATTCACAATACTGTCATATAACATTTTGTTGTAAGAATACATCGTGATTTGGCCATCCACTTTAATTTTGGACAGTGGGTTACCTCCAGTTTTTGCTGCTGCAGGGAATATTGCTATGAACAATTTCATTATTACCAATTTTTTCCTGGTACTGAACGCAGGGCTTTCTCACTGAACTACATCCCCAATGCACCACCCCACCCCACCCCGCGCCTTTATTTTAAGAGAAGATCTTGTTCAATCATCAAGTTGCTCTGGCTGGGCTCAAACTTGCTGTTCTTCTACCTCAGCCTCCCACAGTGTTGAGATTACAGCCATGTATAACCACACCTGACTTCTCCAAAATTATTTCTTTTTTTTTTTTTTTAAAGTTTTTTGAGACAGGGTCTCGCTTTGTGGTTCAGGCTGGCCCTGAGCTCAGCCTCCAACTCACATCACACAAATCCTCCTGCTTCTGCCTCCCAAGTGCTGGGATTACAGGCGTGAGCCACCACGCCCGGCACTGTGGTATGTGGTACTGATTGCCGCTGGACATGAGTATCCACGCTCAGTATTGTTATGTGGTTACCGGGGATCAAACCCAGGTCCTTGCACTTGCAAGACAGGCACCGGAACTATAGAGCTAAATCTCTGGCCCTCCAATATTATTTCTAATATATATGTGCAAGAATTTGTTTTGTTTTTTGCTCAACTGAGGATGGAACTTCAGACTTTTGCATTGAGATACATTCCCAGCTCCTTTTTCTTTCTAGTTTTTTATTTTGAGTCAGGGTCTTGTTAAGTCACTGGGCTGCACTTGGGAGTGAGACCCTCTGCCTCAGCATCTAGAGTACTAGAATTATAGGCACACACTGTCACACCTTGCAGCCCAGAATTTTTTAAGGATATGGATCGAGAAGTAGAGTTCTTAGGTCTAAGGTATGGTGTGGCAAATGTATTTGGTTTATCAGATTGTTTTTGATACTCACTGTCCCAAGTTCTTTATCTCCACCAGCAGTACTCTTACCCTACATTTTCACCAGCACGTTTTCTTTGTGTGTGAAATGATTTCCCATAATGACTGTAATTTGGATTGCCCCGATTACCACTGTGGTGGGCTTCTTTAATATTTAATAACCATTCTTGTTTTCACTTGTGTTCATTGGTCTTCTGTTTTATTCCACATGCTTTGAGAAGCACTTTTTGACCCCAAAGACGTAAAATTATTCCCCTATATTTTCTTCCCAAAGTTTTTAAATTTCATCTTCCACCATGTCAACATTGTTTCTGAGTTTCATCATTTCTTTAATTTGCCGTGCTAGCTCTGTTCGACAGTGGGTCTCCGTTTATGTCTGGTTCTTGTCACTTTCTGAAGCAGTTGTGGAGATCATGTTTCATGCATGTCATTAGGAAGTATGATTTTAAAAAAACATAGTGAATGCTGCTTCTAAGTGCCATCCAGTGGAAAGTCAGGCTTGTAAAAACATTACAGTATGCTCTCATCGTCACCCACTTTATTCAGTGGATCTAGTACCATGTGACTTCCGGTTCTTCCCCAAAGCCAAATATATAAATAAGAACGAAAAATGTTTTCAATCAGTTCAGGACACTGAAGCAGCCATGACAGCACAACTAAAGATAATCACCAAAAGGACTTTCAGAACTGCTTCAGAAAGAAGCAAGAACAGTTGCAGGGGGTTAGCTCAGAGGTAGAGCACTTGCCTAGGAAGCATGGCCCTCAGTTCCTCAGTTTGGTTCACAGCACCAAAAATAAAAATACAAGAAGGCAGCAAGAAAAGTGAAGTATGTGCATTTGAAGCAGGGGTATTTTGAAGAGGAGTCATGGTGATATATCTTTTCCTATAACTTTACAACTTTAAACGTTCATTGCATTTATTTATCACACCTCATGTATGCTATGCCATTGCCCCCCAAAAATCTTCCTCATATTGCTACATTAAAATAGCATTCCCACCATCGATGTATGACAGATCTAGTTTCTCTGCATCTTTGCCAGCATCACTGTTTTTGCTGTCATCACTGTTTTCTATTTCAGTTATTTTGATAAGGATATAGTGGTATCTCATTTTGGTCTTCATTTGCATTTCCTTAATGGCCGATGATGTTGAATATCTTTTGATATGGCTTTTTGTTTTATTTTGTTATGTTCTTTTGAGAGAGAGTCTTGTGCACTTAGCACTAGCTAAGCTCAAACTCACAGCAATCCTCCTGCCTCAGTACCCCAAGTGGGGGGATCACAGGCATGCACCTCTATACTTGGCTGTAAAGTCTACTTAACATCCCTGTTATATTGGTCAGCTTTTCATTGCTGTAACAAAATACTTAAGACAATCAGCATACAAAGAAGAAGCCTTTTAGGCTCACAGTTTTGGAGGTTTGGGTCCATAGTTGCTGACTCCATTGCATTAGGGACTGTGGTTGAATCTATACATCATGAAGTGGGTCATGGAAAAACCATTCTTCTCATGTCTGGGATGAAAAAGCCAGATAGGAAGAGGCCAGGGTTCCACTAGCCCCTTTGAAGATGACACCATCCCTCCCACTGGGAAGACCTCCCTCTAGGCCCCACCATGAAAGGCTTCCATGTTTCCCAATAGTGCCAACCTGGGCATTAAGCCTTTAACATTTGAGCCTTTGTGGGCTATTAGTAAAGTAATTACGTAACTTTGTCACAGTGCATACCTAGATCACCTCTATGCTCATTAGTGAAATGCCTCTTCATGTCTTTTGCCTATTTCCTAATAATATTTGGTTGTTCTTGCTTTTTTGGTTTGGTTTTTGTTTTGTATTATTAGGGATTATTGAACCCAGGGCCTTGGGGATGTTAGGTAAATACTCTACTAGAGAGTTAGCCCTTCTAGTAGTATTTTTACGCTGTTTTGAGAATTATTCATTCTAGATCTGAGTTCTGTGTCAGATATATGATTATAAAATATTTCACTCCAGTTTGTATCTTGTCTTTCATCCTTAAAACAGAGCCTTTGCAAAGAAAATTTTTAATTTTGATCAACTGGAGACTGGATAAAAAAGCTGTGGTTCTTCTACAGAATGGAGTACTACTCTGCCATTAAAAATGATGTTTGAATCATTTCTACTTAAATGGACATACCTTGAGGATATCCTCATAAGTGAAATAAATAGGGCACAGATAGGTACATATTGCATCTTTTCTCTGGTATGAGAAAATAAAGATGTAAATGAGTCCTAGAATTGTATTTTATATATTGTGAAATGGAAAATGCTCAAAGTAAAATAGGGTGAAGGGGGAAAAATAATGAGATTATAACAAAAAAGTAAGGAAATAAATTTTATGTATGTGGGGGGGCAGTAGGGTGGGTAGGGCTATGGGAAAAAATGAGAATTAAGTTGTGTCTTATACTGGTACAAATCCCCAATATGGAGTACAATCATGATACATATGTGTAATGTACCAATAAAGATTAAAAAAGAAAAAGAAAATTTTTAATTTTGATGATTAAGTCCAACTTAATTGTTTTATTTTATATTTATTTTTTATTTTTTATTTTTTAAGGTTTTTTGAGACAGGGTCTCGCTTTATGGTTCAGGCTGGCCCTGAGCTCAGCCTCCAACTCACATCACAGCAATCCTCCTGCCTCTGCCTCCCAAGTGCTAGGATTACAGGCGTGAGCCACCACGCCCGGCACTGTGGTATGTGGTACTGGTTGCTGCTGGGTGTGAGTCTCCATGCCCAGTATGGTATGTGGTTACCGGGGACTGAACCCGAGTCTTTGCGCTTGCAAGACAGGCGCCGGAACCACTGAGCTAATTCCCTGGCCCCATGTTTTATTTTATAAATAGTATGTACTTTTAGTGTCATAATTCTTTCATTTCTTTTTCTACCTTATCATCAGGCAAACATATCCAGTATGTTATAGAACGGAAGGTGTGATAGTGGGCATTCCTCTGTTTCTGATTCTAACGTATTTATTTTCCACTTCATCTCTTATGCTCCTTCTGTTTCCTTTGGTAAAGGGACAAGGTTCATTGATATGAGTGTGTTTGGCTGCAAGACAGAGTGTGCTTGCCTAGAATGGTTTAAACCATAAAGATATGTAATAAGTTACATAGTAAAATGAAATCTGGGATGATCTACCATTCTCCTATACATTGATAAATTTTGGCTTTTGCTTCAGATGTAGACAGGAAATAGATGCAGGTCTTCCACTGTATTTATGTTAATTGAGGAACAAATTATTCTCAGATATTCTTTAAACATATTTCTCTTTCTATGTCATTTTAGTTATTTTTCTTGTTGCTGAGACAGCACCTAACATCCAAAGTTAAAACCAGAAAGATTCATTTCAGCTCACAATGTGTAGAGGTTTCAGACCACAGCTGAATGACTCCAAGGCAGGAGCAAAGACAAAAGCTCATGGCAGAGCCGGCAGCAGGCAGAAAGCAGCAGGCAGCAAGCAGCAGGCAGCAAGCCTTCTCTTCCCTTTTAGCCCATCCAGGCTACAGGCCTTTTGGGTGGTGTCACCCACATCCAGGTGGGCCTTCTCATTATCCATACCCGGAACTATGCTACACCACTCACTGGACTTCAGTGGACTTAGTGTCACACACTCTTAATCCCAATATCATACACACTAGATACAGCCAGCTCCAAAATGCCCTCTTTATGAGCTCATGAGGTCTTGGGGGAGACATCCAGATACAAGCCATAAAACATGGTCACAACTAGGTTGCAAAGAGTGGAGAAGGGCTATCAACCTTCGTGTGTGAGTTTCCTTCCTAAGTATGTTGGCACCTGACAATGTTTGGTATTAACACACTAGGAAAGGGTTGAGGGTATTGTTCAGTAGAAGAGTACATGTGTAGCATGAAGTCCTGGGTTCAGTCCCTAACACTGCATAGAAACAAACAAAAACTGAGGATAAAGGGAGGTGATTGATTATGTCTGCTTGACACTTGTTTGACTTTGTTTTGTTCTGTCCTGGTAATGGTGGAGGTTTCTTCTCAGGCACTGCATCACCATAAATGAGAGTGGACTTCAGCAGCCACATCTGTGCTGCCAGCCAGAGTAACTTGGATCATTAGTTCATTTACCAGCATATGTTTACTGAGGCTTAATCCCCATTAAGCTCCTATGTTTCATATCAAATACAGTGCAAATTTTGTACTCTAAGATTGTACTTCATGGACATTTTGACCATTAGGCTAATCACAGAGGACAGAATGATGAGCAATGAGAGATAGTTCTTGTATTAGTCACTTTCCTGTCACTGAGATAAAATACCTGACACCAGAAACTTAAAAGAGAAGAGGCTTGTGGATTCTGTCTATGATCAGCTGGCTCCAAAGCAGAAACAGCATAGTGGAGGAAAGCTGTTCACTACCTGATGGCCAAGAAGCCGAGAGATAAAAGGGAAGAGCCAGGTTCAAGAGTACCCCCCTCCAGGTCACACCCCCAGTGAGTGGCCTCTTTTGATCAGGCCTTACTTTTGAATAGTATAGTCAGCTGTGAACTTATGAATGGACTAATCTGCTGATGAACGTAGTTCTCCCCTGATACAATCACCTTCCGAAATTCCTACTTCTGAACATTAGACTTTAGGAATTAAGATTTAAACCATAGCATTCCTCAGTCAAAAAACATTCTTTGGAAGAGTGATGCGGGAGATTGAATTCAAGGCTTTTTCACTGAGTTACAGCCTCAGCTTCCCTTTTTCTTTTCTTTCTTTTTTTTTTTCCTCTTTTTTTTCTCCTAAGACTGGGCCTTAATTTGTGATCCTCCTGCCATGGGCTGTCTGAGCGCTAGGACTACAGCTGTGCCACTATGCCTAGAACCCAATTAAATATTAAACTGTAATTGAGGTTAATGCTATGAAAGACTAGTACATGGTGATATGTAAAGTATGAGTGGGAGATTAGGCCAGGAGTGGACCACTGGCCCAAACTCAACTGATCTGTTGGGGATTTTTTTGCCTAATAATAAAAGATAATGATACCCAGCATTTGTATAGTGCTTACTATTCTAACTTATTTTATATAGACTAAAAGATTTAATTCTTTCCACGAACTATTGATGGTACATAATCACCAGTTTTACACATGAGGAAATTAAGACACAAAATTAAATATCTTGATCCAGGGATATGGCTAGTTAGTAGTGGAGCTAGGATCAGAATCCAAGTGGCTGGATCCAGATCCTGGATAATTATCAGGAAGGCATGTAGATGAGGTAGTCATTTTCTGCCATCTGAGAAGGAAGGCATAGAAGGGCCAGGGATTTAGCTCAGTGGTTCCAAGTGTCTGCCTGGTAAGCATAAGGTCCTGAGTTTGATCCTGGTACCATATATCACAATGGTGACTCACACCTGTAATCCCAGCATTCAGATGGCAGAGACAGTACGATTGCCATGAGTTCAAGGCTAGCCAGTGCTTTCTAGTGAGTTCAGGGTCAGCCTGAACCACAAAACAAGGCCCTATCTCAAAAAAACGAAAAGAAAAGCATAGAAAACTGATTTTCATGAACAGGGAAAATAATGAAGGAAGATGTACAAAGAGAAGCGAAAGCAAAGTTTCTTTTTGGTGTAGCCTCAATTATTTCCTGTTAGACCTTTAGACACCTTCAGCAGGAACTTTGGAATATGACATAATTTCTGAAGTTTACCCCAGTAGTGTGATGAAGCGTCATCCATCCCCTCTCCTAGGATGAAGGGTGTATATTATGTCAGGTAGGGTGTGTTTTGCTGTAAAGTTTAGAACACCCCACCGTCATAGCTAAAGCAGAACTTCACAACTAGTTTACTACCTCCTTGTATACCATAAGTTGTTTGTAGGCATGGCCAAGTGATTGATCCCAGCAGATTCTGGGCAACTAGGCAGAGGTAACAAAAGTTCAGGCTAGTTGCCTCAAGCTTTAAGCACTCTGACCATACACAAGTAGTAGTATCTTCCATTTGTGCCATGACTGGACCTGGTGGTGAAGGATGACTTAAGGAATATACTTCTGCTCTTCTGATAAAATAGGAGATTTGGGCTCTTTCTGCCGCCATCTTGATTTGTGTTCCCCGTACAGGTATGGAGCTAAATCTAATAGTGATGAATCAGTGTCAGAGGTTGAAGAGCAAGATTCCACACAGGCAACCACACGAGGAACCCAGTGGGCAGCAGCAGCTTAAACCTATAAAGAATGTTAATGAAGTAAAAGAAGCTGGAGTAAAAAGAAAACATGGAAGGCTACTTCCCAACTGGGTCTTTGGCAGTTACCAGAGTCACTATCCCAAAGTATATCTGCTTTCTATTTATACTCATAAACTGAAATAGCTCTAAAAGCCTAGCTTCAGATTCTTTCTTAGTTTCTTTGTTTGTTTTTGTTTAGTGTTTTTGAGACAAGTTCTCACTATGTAGTTCAGGCTGGCCTTGAGCTCACTAAGTAGGCCAGGCAGAACTAGATGACATAAATTGATGATGTGGACATAGAGGCACATGACTGTGGTCCCAGTTACTCGGGAGTAGAATTCCTTGAACATAAGAGTTCAAGGAAAAAACAATGAGTTCAAGGCCAGCCTGTGGACCTGTCTCTAAATAAAGAAATGAATGAATTGGTGTTCCCTGGACCAAATGTGTCAGTCTCATATGAGTCGGGAGTCGGGAGCAAGCCCTGAAGAACAATGGTAGTGGTCCCGTAAATCCTACTATACAATTAACAATTTAACCAGCAGAAAATGAGAACTTTTTTTGATATGTCTACTGTAACAGCAGCTTCATTTATAATCTATAGTTTCTGGGGCCGGAGAGTTACCTCAGTGGTTCTGGTGCCTGTCTTGCAAGCGCAAGGGCCCGGGTTCGATTCCCCGGTAACCACATAACAATACTGGTGTGGAGACCCACACCCAGCAGCAACCAGTACCACATACCACAGTGCCGGGCGTGGTGGCTCACGCCTGTAATCCCAGCACTCGGGAGGCAGAGGCAGGAGGATTGTGATGTGAGTTTGAGGCTGAGCTTAGGGCCAGCCTGAACCACAAAAGCGAGACCCTGTCTCAAAAAACCTAAAAAAAAAAAAAAAATCTATAGTTTCTATCATTAATAAAGTTATAGCTTCTTGGGTGAAAAAAGAAGTTTGGGGTGAGAAATTTCCAGTTTATAGCATAGCAATTCAGAAATGCCATGAAAAAGAAGATCTTTACTTCTATTCTATTCCTAAGATGGGGTATTAATTTTATACCTTTTACCACATGGTTGCAAGACCACTTATGTCCCTCCAACTACCATGTTCTAACACAACTGTGCTCAAATTAGGAAAAGGTATATCAGGAGACTTCCAATTCACCAGTCAAAATCTTTCCTACAAAGATATAATCTGTCCTATAAATGTCCTTGCATGATTCTTCCCTCAAAAGGTTTCTGAAAATGGAAGTAATTAATGATAAGTAGATTTTTGTTAGATAAAATAAATTGTGTATGTGATTTTTTTGGATTTCATTATAATGGATTTATTTTTTAGTTACTAGAAATGAATCTTGGAGCATCCCACCACTAACCCACATCTGCACCCCTTTTTATTTTTTATTTTGACACAAGGCAACTCCAGGCTGGCCTTGAACTTTAAGCCTTCCTTCCTCAGCCTCCAAGTAGCAGGCTATAAGCAGGCTATATACACCATAGTGCTGGCTTCCAGTACATTTTTTTTTTTTTTTTAGGTTTTTTGAGACAGGGTCTCGCTTTGTAGTTCAGGCTGGCCCTCAGCTCAGCCTCAAACTCACATCACAATCCTCCTGCCTCTGCCTCCCGAGTGCTGGGATGACAGGCGTGAGCCACCACGCCCGGCACTGTGGTATGTGGTGCTGGTTGCTGCTGGGTGTGGGTCTCCACACCAGTATTGTTATGTGGTTACCGGGGAATCAAACCCGGGCCCTTGTGCCTGCAAGACAGGCGCCGGAACCACTGAGCTAACTCCCCGGCCCCCAGTACATTTTTAATAAAGATGTTTATCTTAGAGAATCTACCTTCTTGCACCATTGAATATATGAGTTGTTGTGACTATCCCAGCCAAAGTCGGAGCTTCTAAGTCCAAACTGACCTGCAGACACGTGGAACACTTAATATCTCTGTTGTACCGACTCTGGCTTTGAAAGCTTTCTGCTTTCATATTCTGGTATCGCTATCCTATAAGAAGCTTAGCCCTAAAAGTCCATATGAATTCAAGGTAAATTAGGTCTATAGATGGCAATTTCATCTCACTCATTTCTTGAGTAATCACTAGGGCCAGCTAGTTCACTCATGGGCTGAAATTGGAAACTTTTTTATTTATTTCAAAGAGCATATGATAGGGCAGGGGCTGTAGTTCAGTTGTGGAGCACTTGCCTGTCATCCACTAGACCCTGGGTTTGCTCCCCAGCACAGCAAAACTTAACAAATCAAATCTAAACATAAAAAAATCAATATGGCAGACAACAACAAATGGCCAAACTGCAGGATCAAGAGAGAATTTCTCGTAACGATACATAGTAATCTGAGTGTAGGAATCAAGGGTTTTGATTTTGCTCTGCTTCTTAATCCTATTTCTAAGTCTTATTCTAGCAAACAGCATTACCATACATCTGACTGCTCATACCGAATGCTTAGGAGAAATCTTTTCCCTGATGCCCATCGTCAAATCTATCAATAAGTTTTATCTGTTTTAGCCCCAAAATTTATCTCAAATCTATCCATTTGCCTTTATTTCCACTGTTCTCTGTCCTTTGTGTTTTGGGCAACTACAGTAACCTCTGAATGTTGTTTCTCCTTCTTCTTTTATGTCCCTTCCGACCCATTTTCTCCACATCAGCCAGGGTCTGTCCAACAGTCCCTTCTGTGTCACAGATCACCTTGGATCTCAATGGCTTTACAAACCAGTCCGCACGGTTCTTCAGGGTGGCCCCCGCAGGGCTCAGCAGGAACTGTCTGCCCGGTACCATGAGCTGCGCTTGTTCTCCTGATTAACGTTTGGCTGGAGCAACAGAGACGGTGCCGCTCCAAGGCCGGGCCCTCAGCTGGGAGGGTTGGAGCACTGAGGTCTCGGTCCTCACGCTCTGTCATGCTTCCGGGGCTCCTCTCCCGGGACCCTCTCCCAGGTTAACCCAGACTTCTTTTCAAATTGGCTGTTTTAGTTATTTCTCTAGTTACTGATATATGATACCCAACTCCATAAATCTAAGTAGGAAAGGTATATTTTTGCTCACAGCTCTTGGAGATTTCAGTCCATAGTTGGCTGGCTCTGGCAAGGTAGCATGGCAGAGGAGAAACAGGTACTGGCATGGCGGCAGGGAGCAGAGAGTGGTCACGGGAGGACTGAGGAAGGAGGATCTTTGCCGCCAGGTCCCCAGTGACCCACCTCCTCTGGATCAGGCTTTACCTCCCAACATCACACTGAGCTACAAACTCATGGTTGGACCAATCCATTGATGAGCGTCATGCCCCACGATTGGATCACCTCCCCAAACCCTGCTATGAAGCCATGCGGGGACATCTAGATATAAACTATACAGTAGCTCAAGCTTACAAGCGCTGCCATGTGCCTGTCATGTCTACTGTATTGTATTGATTAAAGCAAATCACAGGACCTGCTCTGACTCAAGAGGAGGAAAATACAGAGTCTGCCAAAAGATGTATACACACATTAGGAAAAAAAAAATGTATAAATATTTTCATACTAAATCGATGAAGATATTGTGAGATTAATACAAGTCACCTTTGGCCTCTACAATTATAAGAGGTGATCAAAGTGGTGGCCTTTAGCTTCC
>PVIR01034512.1:0-17143 GCA_004026965.1 Petromus typicus
ATACATAAAGATATATAAAAATATAGCAAGGGAATAGAATCGATTCCACATACACTCATAAACATTTTTGACTATCAAACTTTCACAAAATTACAGAACATTGAATGGTAAAAATAGGATCTTTCTAACAAATGAGTTTTAAATTTTTGGCAACTGTTATTAATTGTAAAAATCTGGGCCTACTTCTCAGACTTCATAAAATGCATTGAGAATGAATTATAGGATTCTGTATAAAACACAAAATTATAGCTTTTGAACACATATTAAAAAAAAAAAACCTTTAACCTCAGGTCAATTAAAGGAGTTAGTTGTAACAATAACATTGATAAACTTTTTTTTTTTTTTTTTTTGAGACAGAGTCTCTGTAGCTCAAGCTGGCCCTGAGTTCAGCCTTAAACTCACATCACAGCAATGCATCCGAGGGCTGGGATTACAAGTGTGAGCCACCAGGCCCAGCACTGTGGCATGTGGGTTTGATTGCTGGTGGGCGTGAATCTCCCTGCCTAACATTGTTGTATGTGGTTACCGAACATAAAACCTGGGCCCTTGCGCCTGCAAGACAGGCTTCAGAAACACTGAGCTAAATCCTTGGCCCAATAAACATTTAATTTCATAAAAAATATGTTTTACTCTGACAAATAGTAAGACAATCTGCATATTTAAAAGAATGCAAGTCAGTGTATATATTTAAAATAAATTGCAAATACAGAAAGGAATGTATATACAAAATATATAAAAAATCTCATAATAGAGAAATAACACATACAAATCAATTTTTAAGAGTATGAAATGCGTAAGTACATTTTACTAAAAATGTACAGCTGACTAATGAGAACATGAAAAAGCTCAATGTTTTTACATAAACAAACACAAATTTAAAGCACAAGATACTACTAATAACTTAGTAGAGTGAAAAATAAAATAAAAAATATGATGACATTTTCAAATGTTGACAAATTGTCCAACAGGAACTCTCAGAAATCAAAAGGCATCACACTAGAGTCACTAAGAATTAAACTCTACAACTTCTTGCAGAGCTAGTTATACTTAATATATAACCCACAAATCTCTCTGCAGTAAAAAATGAGAATACAAATGTTAACAGCAGTTTTGTACAGAATTTCCAAACAATAGGAACAACCAAAATGTCCTTTAATGAATGTATTGGTCTTAAGTGAATTGATAATGTAAAATTGATAATGCAAAAGTAAAAATTTCCTGGCATGTCTGCACAGGAAAACCCTGCTCAACAATAAAAAAGTAAAATATTGTTGTGTGCAGTAATGTGAATTAATCTCCTAAGCCTTTTGCTGAATGAATCCAGGATCATTGAGGCTGCATACTGTGTGAGGGCATTCCTGGAACTGACAAATATAAATTTATATAAATATATATATTTATTTATATTTATATAAATATAAATGGCGGAAAAACTTAACCAAAATTGTAAAACTATTCTCAAAATGTCAACCATTTTCTACCTAATTTAAAAAATAAAGGCAAAAATATGAAATGATGTGAAAACTTTTGAGAGAGAAGGTTCAGTACTTTAAGAATAAATTGAGCTGCTTGATATTTTAAGAGAGATATTTAGGTGGATGTGGGTGCAGAATCCTGTGGTCCCAACACTCAGGAGGGTGATGCAGGTGGATTGTCATCATCTCCAGATCTATGGGGGCTCCCCTGTGAGGCTGCAGCCATTCTGAGTGCCATAGTGAGAATTTATTTCAAACAAACAAACAAAACTAAATACATATTAACATATCATAAATCTAAAAAGAGAAGGAGGTAATGAAACCGAACACTGAGCGAAAAATCAAGAAATAATTAATAAGTACAAATGAGCATCCAGGAAAAATGGGCAAAACTTTTAAAAGTCATCAAGTACATGGGACACATGAAATATCAATGTGAGATACAGTAATGCAGTAAAAATTGTCAAGTAGGCTTCAGCCAAAAAATAAAATGAAATAGGAAAAATTTCTCAGCATAAAATTTATGATGTATTTATAGCCCCATAAATGTTCTAGTTTTAATGTTAGTTTGTTTAAAAATGAATTTTACAAGGCTTACATTCTCAAATATAGTTTTTAGTCATTCTAGTTGCTTAAAATAACTAAATATTTATTTAATAAATATATTCGTTCCTTAAATCTATGTTATGTCTTCAAGAAATGCATCATATTTTTATACCACACTCAAATTGAGAGCATATGAACTATTTTAAGAGTATACATGATTAGTCTTGGATCATAATTTAGATCATGTACTTTATGAAAAAGCAGTTACTATTATTTTTAGATCAACAAATTATATTCAAAACATTATAGTTAGGTCAACATGACTTTTAAATAAAATATCCAAAATAGTTTGGACAGCTTGTAAATTCATACATTAGCTAATTGGATATTTATCTAATTCTGTGTAAAATATAGAACATATATAAGCAGTATTGCTTATTTTTATGCAATCTGGTAAACCTTGAAAGGCATCCTACCTTAAAATACTTAAGATTTTCAGTAGCAGAAAATACATGCAAGAATATAATGCCATAAATATCAAGTATAAATCATATGAAATATCAACTTTGGTCATGAATGCATATTAGGACAGCAAACTGATATGACAGTTTTTCTGCACTGTGGTCATTTGGACAACAGAGACATTAGGGAATCTGAGGGAAAGCAAGGAGCACACAGGACCATGCAAGTTCTACTTCTGTGGAACATCCTCGCCTTTGATGACTGAGACCAAATACTAAATGACATATGCTCAGTAGGCTAATGTGGCCATTTATCTGTTGTTTAGAATTGATTTTCATGGACTGCATATTGAGGACATGTATCTTCTTGTTTGAGTGTAATTCTTGATATGGGGAATGCTCATTTTACCTGGTAACTAGCTTGTATTGAATATTTGTTTTTAATAATGTATAGCTGCATTGTATGATCTGCCAGGATATTATTTATGCTTCATGTAAAATATTTTTATTATGTACCATCCCTAGTACATATACATTTTGTGAAGTGACTTTTGAGAAATTCCTTCAAGAAATGCATGTATTTTATCTCTCAGGCATACTATATCTCTGCTAGGCTTAAAAATTATAGATATATGGGGAAAAATGGTAACTATGTTTGTGTAAATATGGTGAATACCATTTTGTACAATTTAGTCACAGCTTCAAACATATTTTCTTGTTTATTGTGCATACTATTTAATTGTGACTATGAGTGTGAATTTGTCCTGAATAAGTACATAGGTGAATGCATGAAGAAAAAATGAATCTGTGAATGAAAAGTATTACCTGGGCTGGGGATATAGCTCAGTGGTTCTAGCCCTTGTCTTGCAAGCACAAGGGCCCGGGTTTGATCCCCAGTAACCACATCACAATACGGGGCATGGAGACTCACCCCGGCAGCAATCAGTACCACATACCACAGTGCCAGGAGTGGTGGCTCACGCCTGTAATCCCAGCAACTTGTGAGGCAGAGGCAGGAGGATTGCTGTGATGTGAGTTCAAGGCTGAGCTCAGGGCCAGCCTGAACTACAAAGCGAGACCCTGTCTCAAAAAAAACCTAAAAAAAGAAAAGAAAAGTACTATCTTATATCACATATAGACAAATAAAACTTTGAATGACAGAAAATTTAAATAAAACTTAAAATATTTTCTTTTAATCAGATATAAAAGTAACTATAATATTAACACGACTCAATCTTTTAGATCTTAGTATACTTATAAAGTGGTACCTCAGTTCCTTAACTTTATTTGTCCCAGAAGTCTGGAGAAAACACCAAAGTTGTTATGCGATGCAGAGTTCATAAATGGAAGAGAAATTATCTTCTAGATTTAACTCTGGAGTGCTTCTGTTTGTGAACCTTTGTTCAGATGTGTTTGTTAACTGAGGTGTTATTGTAATGAATTATACTGAGTATAAAAGCAGAGCTAATAGCATAATTATCAACTTTCCATTTACATAAACTTAAATATTAATGCAAATGATCAATAAATCAAATATACTTCTACATATGTAATTTTGTCTCATTTTGTAAACAAGGAGAGACAAGCAACTGCTTATCTTTTAATTCTAGTTTTATGTCATAGGACACAAAACCACAAACTACTGTTCATGCAAAAAACCACGAAGTATAACTTTATTATTCTGTGAAGTTTCTTTTAGTAGATGATGAAAAGATACAAAATATGAAGTATGTTTTTGCCTCTGAGTTAAACTCTGAAGGAGAAAATAAGAGGTGACTGGACTTAGCCATACATAAATATTTTTTTCTTTTTAATATTCTAGTACATTTTCAGTACACAGCAATGACACTCACTGTGGGGAATGGGTACACGTACATAACACATCTTAATTATTTTCCCCCTATTTCTGTGCCTTCTTTTTTTCTAGCATTAGATTCATTTATGAGTCACATAAATCCTTATTGGGAGCCATGGATGTAGCTCAGTGATGTTACACCTGCCTGGCTAGCTTAAGGTCCTGAGTTCAATACCTGGTATTTGCTCAAAAATGATTTAAAAAAAAACAATTAAATAAGTTTTTATGAAATTAATTGTCATACTTACAGGTAAAGATTCAGACAAAAAGGCCCAAAAAGTGTCTAAAACTCATAAGACATTTGTACTAAATCAAGGTACAGTTTTAGATACACTGGAAAGCTGGATTACAATAATGTTTCTCTATACAGCTTTTAAGAGTTATATGCAGGTTATCTTCCTGAAGAATGAGATAAGAATAATATTAATATGTGTAAAATTATTTGAATTATTTTAATTATTTGCATTATTTTCCTAAAATTTAGTGTTTTAATTTGTAATTAATATGGACCCCAGATCCTCTATTCTTTCAATAGATTATTTACATTTGCTTTTGAAACTTTACAACATCAATTTTGACTGAGTACACTGAGTCTGATTTAGTCAAAGGTCAAGAGTTGCTAAATTGCCACAAAAGGATTTAAATTTGGGTTAGTATAACTAAGATGTCTTTTCCTTAATATAGCGTTAGAATTCATCCATTTACATCAGCATGTTCTCATTATGAAGTGCTACAATATACCTGAAAGCATATATCTTAAAATATTACACTTTAAAATGTCTACATAAAAGCAGGAAGTATACTAAAAAGTTAGAGTGAAATATTATGCTCCTCCCATGTTACATTCCTAAAGACATAATGTCTTCCAATGTCAGACAGGAGAATGAATCATACACAGAGATTAACTAAGGTTCACCAATCCTTCACTGTCTCAAAAATCTCACTTCACTGTGTGTAAGATAGTCTAAGTAACAAGACTTACTGTGTTATTATAGAGATATATGAAGCTTGCTGCTAACGTACAGAATAGGGCAGATGGTAAATGTTCCCTGTTATCCATGCTGGCATTAATGTGATAAAATCCATGTCAATCCTACAACTCATCTAAAATTCCATTACCTCATTATTGATTAATTACCTCAACTTTAAATTTACTTGAGATGGACTTGACTTTTATGTCTACTTTGTCATTTCATTCCAGAATGTTCTGTCAAAATGAAGGAAGCTAATGATTTTCATTCAATAAAGAAAAAAACTGTGAATTAGCACACTGGCTCTTGATAAAATGCATAGGCATATTTTCATCTATATCTTAATCAAAAGAAATTATATATGTAACAGAAATCTTTTGGTATGAGTGGGCAGATTGCAGGTAGAAGTTGAGACAGGTTTGTGGCTAAGGAAGTGAAACTGCATATTCATTCAACATTTACTATTTTGCTTCATGATTTATTGTGATTAAAATCATGGGTATACATTTGTTCCACAAAAGTTTCTGTTTTATCTTTTATAGCGACTAGTCAACCAAATATTATGAAAAGAAAACATACTAATTTAAATATAAAATTGTTGCTGTGGAAAATCTCAGAAAGAAAAAAATACATATAGTACTTGTGAGATGGTGTTCTTTTCTTTTTCTTTTGCAAGCTGAAGATGATCTATTAACACATACTTAACTTTTTTAGTTTAATATTTGAGACTATACAGTTGCACCTATTTTCAGAGATTTCTCAGTTATAACATCCCCCATATGAACAGAAACAATGCTAGCATTCTCCACAGTACAGTACTAGGCATGAGGATACTGCAATATTTTTTAAAAATTTTCATTCACTTAGTTTCATAATACAAATAATATTCAAATACTAGTATTTGAAAAAAAAAAAACTTCAGTCTTATTCAAAGGACCTTTTTAATGCAGAATTAAGAAAACTTCTAACCTTATAAGAAAATTTAAATGAAATTTGAAAGCCTTTTGTTAATCAGGTAAGGATGAGAAACTAGAATGTCTCAGCCAGGTGAATTACTTATTTAATGTGTGCCTCTCAGAAAAATAATAAAGTATGTGACTCACCTTTATGAAGGAGTAACACTCATTCAGTATGAGTGGGCAGACCTTGTGTGGAAGCTGAGACAGATGGGTTCGTGGCCAAATAAGTGAAGCAATGTATTCATTCAAACTGTACTTTTTTCACTAGGCTTTTGAGTATTTTAAATATTTTTCATGTTTTAGCTAAGTCAATTCCTCTCATCCTCTTGGAAGATATGTAAATCTATTTTGAAAAGAAGAAAATAAAACCCTTTGAAATATAAGTACCACCACTACACTGCTCCCATGGATACCCTCATAATCACATTGCCCAGTATTCATTACCAACAGAAATACCACAAACATGCAAACTGGCTCTGCACAAAATTGAATTAAGTCACTATAAGTTCTTTAATGTCCTCTACTACCAATATCCTCATGGGTCCAGCAGCTGGTGCTAGCACTGTATCTAGTCTATTCCCCAGATAGAAGGAAAACTGTATCTTAACATATTAATCTAAATATACATAGTTTAATTAATCTGATATCATTGCATCTTATTTAACAACATATCCAAACTCTTTGCTAACTTTGTAGGATCTAATTTCTGTGCTCCTCTACAAAATGGTGCCTTATTTCTGTTTCTTTTTAATTTCACCACTTAATTTGGGTTTGGTGCAAATCTCAAAGATGCAAAGTTACTCTTACCATGGAATCTTTTTAATTAATATTGCTTCTCCCTTGAAAACTTTTACCCAATATTTCCATCACTCATTTATCATGTTATCTAGGTGTTCATGTTCTCCTTAATCCTAGACTGACAATATTTATAGCATTTTTAACATTACTACCTGAAGACACAATTTGTAAGTTATTTCTCTGTAGCAAACTCTGGGGATATACCAAAATGAAAAAGAATTAGTAAAAGAATTGAAATAAAACAAGAAGACAGAAACTTGCCTATGTGCTAACCTCTGAAGAGAAAAATATACATAAAGAAGTACACAATCCACAATGCACTAGGAATGAGAATACTATATGGCTGTGTATTGTATAGTATAAATTCCATGAAACCTGTTACTATGCAGCATTTCAATTTGCAACAGAGTCCTGGAGTTTGCTGGTACCTACCCAGTCATTCACACAAGATCATAGAGCTCCGTCCTTTACGTATACAGTGAATTTGTTGAAATGGCATATTTTACTTTAGAGCTCACTCAAAATTGTAAGAAATTGACCCCAGCAGTACATTTCAATGTGATGGATAATGGTTTGAATGTCCACAGAGGTCTGGGAAGCACTGAATATTTTAATATGATAGTGATTTTTCCTAATGATACGTATATAAAATTATCCTATTTCGAGTGGATTGTTCCAACATATTCCAAAGTTTAGGCATCCAGGAATGTTAAATCTATCAGTTACTGTCAGTTAAACCTATTAGTAATTTTTCTAAAATATATAGCACCCTTACTACCTATTAGTTTCATTTTGGTAGTTTGGAAGTATCACAGTAATAGAAGATCAAGTATTTTCATAGCATGGGAAAGGATTTTAACACTCTGTATACAAAAATGAGTCAGTGAACTTGTATTTTTTATGTGGCAAATTGTATTAAGAAAATAATGCATCACCATTCTTTAATATGAGTTCTTCATATTACACTTGAATGCAGAAAAACAAATATCTGACCAATAGTTATGTACCATGAGTAGCTCAATTTATGCACGTTCAGACATAGTAAAAGAAGACCAAAAATATGTGTAAGAGCTGCTGAATAAAATCCACTAGATGTACCTAGGTCTTTATTGTGCAAGAACACAAAATGTAAACAGCAGAAGATATTAATACAATTAATATTAATGCAAATATTAATTAATTAATAGCAAATTATTAATTAATTGATATTTGCATTGATATTAATGCAGAAATATATATTTACCTCTGCATTCTAGTACTATGTAAATAAGCATAGATAGTGCACAGGGTTCTTGAATTTAACTTGACTGAAACTTATTTTAATATCCCACCTTCAGCAAATATCTACGTTGACAGCATTATTCTATGCACTCATACATCTGTGTAGCTTAGAGTTTCTAACAGTTTTTTTGTAAACAGATTTTAATCACTTGTGTATGATTCTTTTGACAACATTTCATAGAAACTGGTAGGATAACATGAGGATAGAGCGAGATTTGATCATCTTCACCATTTTCTTCAGACATAAAACTGGTCCAAAATTATATATCTAACCTACAATAGAGCCTTGGTAGCCAGTTGGATTGTTTTATGTATCTGTAACAAATTATTTTCTATATAATTGAATATAATATCAAGAAATAATTACTATTTCAATGATGCATACTTATGTATATAATGGAAAAGAGATAATCATTTATAATTACTAACATATCTGATCCATTATAAGGCTCGGAAAACTATAGCCTGTTTGTCAAACTCAGAACACTAGCTTTGTGAATAAAGCTTTACTAGGTTAAGATTCATTTATTATGCCATCTATATGTGTTTTTTACTACTATAGTAAAGTTTAGTAGATATGACTGACATGATGAAGTTGGTAAATATTAACATAGTTACTGTCTTGTTTTTTATTGAAAGAAAATTGCCCAACTCTCAAGTAGTACCTTCCATGCAGAAAAGCTCTTATATATGTGCAGATCATATATACTATTATTTTGAGATTCACGAAAACTTATAAGACAGAATTTAAAATACACACTCAAAGAAAATAAGAGCATATATGCCAAAGCAGAGATAATTTTTCTCTACTGTGTTTATTTTTCTTGTTTCATTTTATTTTTTATTACTGGGAATTGAAAGTAGGACCTTTGCACTGAGTTATAAACCAAGCCACTTTCTGTTTGTTTTGTTGTTGTTGTTGTTGTTGTTGTTGTTGTTGTTGTTTTTGAGACAAGGTCCCACTAAACTTCCAATTTGCTCAGCATAGGCTGGAAAACACAGTCCTCCTGCCTCAGCTTACCAGAGAGCTGGAATGCAAGAATAAATCACTGTATCTAGTTTATACTATACTATTAAAATTCTAAGAGTATCAGAATCTGTTCCAACACATATTTTCTACAGGTTTTGTTATATATTATAGCAAACGGTTTGTAATGCAAACCTTATCTGTTCCATTCAACCACGCTCCAGAAAACAAGAAGTATGTTGAGTTTTGAACCAGAGGAAAGGTCCCACATCGGGCTGAGGAATATCATGATGTTTAACAGAGCAACTGCTTGAAGTCGGTGTTTCTAGCTTATCCAAGAGATATAAAAGCAGGCACACAGGAGGGAGGGAAACTTTCAAATACTAAGTACCTTTTGGGGAGTTGGGGTACCCAGATGATTGATAGTTTTCATATTGTTCCATTCTTATTCTCAAGGTATCTCTTTCTGCAGTAACTCCATGAATTTCATATCAAAGGCCTGTTACAGCTGACAATTCAAATAACAATGTCATTCTGTTATCTTTGGATTTAAATCTTGGCATTAAACTCTGTATTTTGACATGGGAAGAAGTTATTCTCACATAACTATAACTTCTTTTTATCTGACCATCCCAAGATTTGAGAAATTATATGAACACTCATAATTTCTCTTTGATGCTACCATCTGATTAGAACAAACAGCCTGTAATACAGAGCCTGTGTCGCCTGAGCCAAATCCTTTCTCTGGGACTTATAAATACAGAGACATTTAGCTAGTGGAAACCACACATGGGTGTTTCCCAGGGACAGTCGCAGTTCAGTTCATCTGTCTAAGATGAACCCTTCCCCTCTGTTAGCACAGGGAGCTTAGGGTCTCACTTCTTTTATGTTTCCTTGTCTGTAACTGAGCTTGCCATGTATTTCTAACAACTAAAGAATTTGTATTTTAAAAGAGAAGAAAAATGAAAGAAACTGTCTAATTGACATCCAAGTAAAATTCACTAAAAGATATGTGAATCTTAGAGTGGCTCCTGAGCTCAGAAGTGGAGACTGATGAAATACATGGTGGTACCTCGGTTACTGCCCGCAGAGGACCCTGTCCCTGGGGCTGGACGCCTCACCACAGAGGGCTGAGAACGTGGTACTGGACCTTTGTCCAGAGCCTTTGTCCACGACCGGCCCTGACACGGGTTCATTATGCCAGGGTTCTCAGCCGACCTAGACTTATGTGGAGTTTGAGTTCGTGCTGCTCCTATCTGGAAGAGCGACTGATATTTAGAAAGGGAATGATGGAATTGCTTCAAAACATTCTAGCCATGAAACATCGAAAAGCAGACGTGTGATTTTAATCTTGGTGAGAAATAAATCTCAATAGAAACAATTTTCAGAACGAAACTAGGTCTACCAAACTTGCTGTGCAAATTAAGACATGGAAATTTCTATCACATCTTTAAAAAGAGATCGCAGCCAGGAAAGAAAATTTCGCATCTTCCTGACTGTTTTAGCGGTGCACTGTACAGATGACGGTCTGCCTGCGACTCTCGAATGAATCATGAAAACTACACATCTGCTCCGTCAGGAATTCGACATGGTCTGGCTCGGTGATGTTTCCATCTTGGCTGCTCTTTGGTAAGACATCAGAGAACGTATTGCAGAACAAACGGTGCTGAATGTGTCTGTGTTACAGTCACTTTGAATTCCGGAAGATTACAAATAGGTATTATATTTCTGACTTCTGTAGTAGGTAGTGTTTATTTCCGAGTGGCTTAAGAACTAATTACAAAGCTTTGCAATGAATCTATAGCAGAAATACTTAGCACACAACTCATCACAAACATGAATTTATACACATTTATACACTTTGTTTAGTAGTATTTTTAAATAAATTGACTATATTGATGCATTTTGGGAATAATTTATAATTGCATCCATCATTGAGAATTTGTATCATTGTGAAATAGCAAGATGTTCAGTGGAGAAAGGGAGCTGTGGGAGGGGGGCTGAGAAAGCAGAGAAGGAAAATAAATATTTGATGGTAAATAGGAAAAAATGTAAACAAATTTTCTGAATATGGAGGAGAGGGGAGTTGAAGGTAGGGCAGGAAAATGGGAATAATAAAAATTTAAAAAGAGTGTTTTCTATCATTAAATGCAATTACTGGCTAAAATGTATGACCGTGATAAATATATATCATTTTATTTCAAGTTAAGTAAATTTTATGGATGAAAAGAAATATCTTCTGAAATAATTGGAACTGAGAAAAGATGGAAATGCAGAAGAAGCACAATAGTTTCCTCTGAAAAATTTTGAGCCGTATACTTGTCTAATTCTTAAGATCTCTCTCTCTCTCCCAATTATTATTTTTTTTTAAACAGTGTTTCACTTTGTATTTCAGGCTGGCCCTGAGCTCACTATGTGGCCCAGGCAAACCTGGAACTCACAGCAATTCTCTGCCTCCACCACACCCGTCAGTGTGGTATGTGTTACTGATTGCTGGTGGGCATGAGTTTCCACACTCTGTTATGTTGAATGTGGTTTCTGGAGATCAAACCCCGGCCCTTGCACTTGGAAGGCAGGTGCCACCCTCTCTCTAACAATGTGATGTCATCCTCAACTTTCAACCAATGGATTTTGAAGAGCAATCAAATTTTAACCAATATTTTACTAGTGAAGGATCTTATTTCATTCTAGAAAATAATTTTGCATTTTCAGGAGCAATATTTTACTCAATATATTCTATAACTTTTTACAGGTTACATATTACTAGTGCAGAATGATGAGCCATGTGATAGCATATTGGTACATGCAATAAGAATATTAGATGTGCATTTTTCATAACATGCCAGCTCTAAAGCTCAGCTTAGCATGTGAGTTCCGTCCTCTGAATTGGACACGATAGGGATATATACCTCATCTTTCTTAATAATAATTTATTTCTTAGTAAGAGTCATTTTTCTGTATATTTCTGTCTCTCATGCCTATTTATTTTGTCTGACATATAAATAAACTCAAAAATGTACATTTTACAGGTCTTAGTACAGAATATGAAAAATACAATTCTTTAACATGAAATTCCATCTTAAAATTAAAAATTCTGTACATATTTTAATAGCCAATTAGATTTAGAGATAAAGACAAAGGGAGATAGAGGGAAAGGGAAATAAAATTAAGATATGTTCCATTCATATATTAATTCCTCATAATTAATGTAATCACTTAGTACTTCAGAATTGTGTATATGCATTTTTAATATCATGTGAACCTGAGAAATTTTTAAATCATACAGTAAAAGTGGCACTTCTGTAAAGGTATCACCAACGCATACACTTATGTGTGCATTGTTCAACCAAGTCTCCCATTTTGCTAAAAATCATGAAATGGTTTGGTTTTGATTATCCTAGCACAAATGAAAGTCATTTTTTGTGGCACAATATAATAACTCTAACAATATAATAGTTTTATGATTATAAATCAGTCATTTGATTAAATAAAAAGTGATGATCTTTACTACTAAAATTTTAATTACTAGAACAGTAGCAATTATTGCTATTTTTAAAAATTTTATTGAGAAACAGACTACCAAATTATAAACGGAGATATCCAAAATGATGATTTGATAAATACTGTAAATATTCTGAAATGATCACCTACTCCAGTTAATTAATATCACAGCCTTACCTTTTTGTGGTAGGGACACAGAGATCTGCTCTTAGAAAATCTCAGGTACATACTAAATTGTTTACTCTAGTGTTGTACCTTCGATCTTGAAAAATTATTTATCTTGTAAAGGATCTGGTCATTTTTTAGCATTCCTTCAAAAGGAAAGGAGCGTAGGGGATAATAAAGAAGGGACAGAAGAAATTTGATAGTAAAAACAAAAATGGAAATAAATCGTTGCTATCATAAAAAATGTCAGAGAATAGTACATATTAAGAATTTATATGCTAATGTAGCTTCTGTGTACTATATTATCCAATTACTCATTTTTACAAAATAAGCCAAACATGTCATTAACCCGAGCACTGCTTCTCTCATTTGTTGTGAAAAAATAAAATTTACTAAGCAGGTCATTTGTTCTGAAGTTCTCTCACAATTAAATAATAAACATGTCTCATGGGTAGTGTATTTTTGCATAAGATGTGTTTAAAAAAAGAATGAAAGGACCATAAGAGAAGTGTAAAATTGAGATTAATTTAAGTTTGATAGCATTTCTTTTCTAGCATGAAACATGAGAAAATAAATTTAGGATAAGTCCAATCATATAATTTATACTTAATTTAATCTAAGAACAATTTTCTTCTTGACTGCATTTCAGAGATTACATTTTCTTTCCAGTAGTTTATGCTATTTATATAATTGGTTCCACCATGTCAAAACAATATTTTTTAATGTGTATCACTATTTGTTTATCTTATTCTCTTGATAAAATGAGATACTATTCATCAGTTACAAATGGAAACATTCAATGTGAAAGTGGCCTTCAGAACCAGAAATTCTGCAGTTTGCGCTTTCACTTTCAAACCTTCCTCTGCTCCCAGTGAAAACTCTTTCTTTACTGGTCTCTACTTTTGACCAATTTTTTGCTTAATTAGGGTCTTTTATCCAATCTGACTTAGTGTCTTCTTTCATAGTTGTGTGTTTTGGCCTCAGCTTTTGAATGTGTGAGATGGTCACCACTGAACACAAAGTATCTCACCGGGCAGAGCGCAGCCTCCCAAGAAAACATAAGGATTGAAGCCTGTGGTAATGACTTCTCTTCACGTTGCTTCCTCTGTACTTCCTCCTGGTTCGATTACAGACAATCATCCAATCAGAGTGTGGTGACGTCATGAAAACACAAAGCATGCGCAAAGACATAATTAATGTCAATTTCTACTATTTGTGCAATTTTCTGTGCACATTGACTGACATTAATAAAGTTTAAAATAATATGCATAATTCAAAAAATAAGAATTCCAAAGCTACTTCTTGATGCAGCTTGAAGTACTACTCGAAACGCTGAGTATAAGTGTGAATGAATGTAACATTCAGACATTTCATAATTTATAAAACTTAGAATATCCTTTTATCATCCCATGTATGCCAAAATGTGTTATATCTTATGAAGAAATTATTTCTCTGGTGTGAGAAATTGAAATTCTATATCACAGCCAAATTACACTAGATATGAAATAGGGGTTGATGAGAGAGGAAGAGACTTGGAAAAAATAATTAATACCACATGTTTAATTAACACCATGTACAGGTACAAATTCCCCATGATGAATGTGATCATTATGTGTATCTAAAATGTAACAAATATTTAATTAATTTTAAAAAGTCTAAAAAACCCCAGGAATTATTTAAGAATGAAAGTGTTATATACATAGTCTCCCTGGGAGGAGTTGCTATCTATTTATACATGCATTGTAATAATTTTAAATTATATATATATGAATAGAAGAAATTCACATTAGAAAAAAAGTCTCAAAAGTGACAAAATACATGCTTTAAAGTAGATATCAATACAACTGCATAAAAATTAAAGCTACTTCATAGTAACAGATTTCATTCTAGATCAATGAGGAAATCATTTTTCTCTCTTACCAATATCTTCAAGCAGTATGTGAACGTTTTTTAGCTGTATGATTTATGTTTATTTCAAAACAGACAAAAATACACCTCTGCACTTCACTCCTCCAAGGAAATGCACTGGACAAAGTGAAATTAGAGAAAATCATGTGAACTCTTCACTGTGTGGAGCTCCTGCGCTGTGCTCCTGACTACCATGACTATATCCATGTGAAGCAGAAAGAGGCTGCCTCTTTCTCTACTATCACATCTATTTATTGCTTGAAACAGTCTATCTGCAGTTTTTTCTACTGTTTGCATGAAAGCAGAAGTCTCTGGGAAAAATCTTGGTAATATAGTTTTTTAAATATATTTATGAGACTTAGTAGTGCCTACATGAGTCTCAGGTAGTTTCATTGACTCATAATATAATGCAAATAATAAAATTTGATTAATGAGATTAGTGAAATCATTAGTGAAATCATCATTAGTGAAATCATAAGGAAGTCAATATCATCTAATATTAGCAGCAATTTTTATTTGCAAACCAAAAAAGAAAGCACAATGTCTCTCTGATCCTGGAGTTGTGTTCCCATTATGCCCCACCCCAAGGGAATGCAGAGTTAAGTAGGCCCTTCTGAGTGTGGTTCCAATTTTCTTAGTCTGATTTTATATGATCTTCATTCAGCTCAGCACTTAAAGTTGTGCTTGTCTTTCCCATAGATGGAAGAAGGCAGTAGACATTTTGAGAAGAATCGCTCCTGGAATTTATTTTAAGAGCTCTTGCATATATAATCTTCCCTGTGATATGCATGCTATGCTCATTTTGCCTTTTGGGTAAGTCATGCATAGACCATCTCATAGTTCTTTCTAAAAGTGTGTTATCCTCTGGTTTCTTTTGCCTTTTATACCTCGTGCATTTTTTTCTCTTCACACACATTCTTCAGAACATATAATTTTTAAAAAATACAGTGAATTATTTTAGCATCCCATTACAGAAGACTTTGTTGCACTCTCTTTTCATTATAGTTAAGGTGAAAAGCTCAGAGTACTTAAAGTATTGCTCTTGTGCTTGTGTGAGAGTGTGTGTGTGTGTCAGTTCATACGTGCACACTCAAAAGAAACTCCTGCTTCATAAACATAAGAGATAAGTCCATGTGGAACAATGAATAGCGCATATCTGGAAAGAGGTTGAGAACTTCAGCATAGTTGTGTTTTCCAGCATCGAATTATCAAATCATTCATCTTCTTTTCTTAATTCTGAGGTCATAAATGTAGAATAACTACTTTCTTGATTTTAGGATTTTTTTTTTTACAGATTTGCTTAAATAAAATACTTTCCTGTCACTAACCCTGAGTGACCAGTTTGAAGTCCCTTTGAAAATCACACATTTTTATTTTATAAGTAGCCCTTTTTGAACTTGTTAATAGCCCATCTGAGGATGTTATTCTTTTCCAAGTTGATGTCTATTGCTTACAGTATCTTAATTATGCTTAGACTTGTAGATGGAAATCATAATAAATCTTTTCTCATTAAGTTGTGAGTGTCAAGTACTGTGTCTCAGTGTTGAGAATGTAATAAAGAAAATGCATTACTAACTAATCAAGGTATTTCTTAATTCACTACAGATGGCACATCAAGTTTGAAGGTGATAATACAGGTCCAGTACAGAAAGATCAATAGATCAAAGTTATAAATCAAGAAAGTGGAATCCAAAGAAAATATAATTATTATTTTCTTATCAAGAAAAATAAATTTAAGACAAAATCAATAACTAGAGGTAAAAAAATGCCACTGTCTTTTGATTTAGGGAACAATGACTCAAAGTTATAACGAGTAACTGTACATGAACTGAGGTTCAGGGCATCAAATATAGAACAATCACGACTATACATACAGGGAGATCTTGCTCTAATATGGTAAAAGTCCTTCTGTGTTTTCCTCTATAAATAGTAATTATCTTCTAGACAAAATATGTGAGTGAGAACACATGAGTTAATGTTTATTGTAGAACAAAGGTTTATAATAGGCATCTACTGAGTAGTCTAGCCAAAATCTGCAGCACACACATTATTTTATTCAGGTCATGAACAGTTTTAAAACACAGAAAATATTTTGAGTATAAAGTGTTTTCAAAAAGGAGATAAAAGTAATTACTTACATCTTACCAGATCATAGTAGAATGAAAGTGGAAATCAACAGCACACTCACAAACACATGAAGATTAAATATTATACTGAAACATTTAGTGGATTGGGAAAAATTAAAAATTATAGGAT
>PVIR01034513.1:0-17142 GCA_004026965.1 Petromus typicus
TAACTTTGGGATTTAAATATTTCCTAATAAATGAATATGATAATACTTAATGATAATAGAGACCCCATTCTTATATTCCATGAGCATATGGCTAAGAATACACTATTATGGCACCCATTAGCAATGATTACTGTAGTATAAATAGTACCTAAGAAACCGTGGTGGAGAAGTGTTGGGTATGTTCCTAGAAGAGATCACTGGGAGTTTGACAAAGAAGAACATTTGAACTTGCTGTCAAAGAGGTCATACGTTGTCGAATTATACTAATATCCAAGAGGAACTGGTATAAATTTATTATTTAGTACAATTTAAGGTTACCTTTAGGAAAATTGCCACTTTGTATAATTTCTATTTTGTTGTGATACGAATACAAGGAATACATTTATGCTACTTCATTATTCTTTATCCAGAGGACTAATACAATAGTAATGCTTGTACTTGTTTCTAGAAAGGGGTATGAGTCAAAAACAAATGGTGCTGGAAAAACTGGGCTTTAACTTGCTAAAGACTAAAACCAGATCTAACTCTTTCACCGTGTACCAAGCTAAAATCTAAGTGGATAAGAGACCTAAATATTAAAGCAGACACTCTAAACCTTCTGCAAAACAGGTTAGGTAAAACTCTCGAACACATTGGCATAGGGAAAGACTTCATGAACAAAACTTTTATAGCACAGAAATTGGCTCAGGAAATCAACAAATGGGACCTCATTCTTTTAAAAAACTTCTGAACAGCAAAGGAAACCACCAACAGAGCAAAAAGGCAACCAAAAAGATGGGAAAAAATCTTTACCAGCAGTTCCTCAGACAAAGGGCTACTATCTAGAATATATAAAGAGTTCAAAAAAATCAGCCCACCCAAATTTAATGACCCAATTAAAAAATGGGCATCTGAAATGAACAGATATTTTTCAGAGGAAGAAGTAAGAGCAGCTAAGAAGCATATGAAGAATGCTCAACATCATTATTCATTCGAGAGATGCAGATGAAAACAATATTGAGATTTCATTTCACTCCACATAGAATGGCTGCCATTTCAGATTTAGCCAACAGCAAATGTTGGTGAGGCTGCGGAGAAGAAGGAACCCTTCTCCACTGTTGGTGGGACTGTAGACTCATACAACCCCTGTGGAGATCAATTTGGAGATTCCTCAAAAAGCTAGGATTGGAAGTCCCATTTGACCTGGCCATTGCCCTGCTAGGTATATACACACAAGAATTAAAAGACTCATATCACAGTGACATATGTGCACCCATGTTTATAGCAGCCCAATTTTTGATTGCTACATCTTGGAAACAACCCAAGTGTCCGTCAGCTGGAGACTGGATAAAAAAGCTGTGGTTCTTCTACAGGATGGAGTATTACTCTGCCATAAAAAATGATAAGTTTGAATCATTTCTACTTAAATGGACATACCTTGAGGATATCCTCATAAGTGAAATAAATAGGGCATAGATAGGTACATATCGCATCTTTTTTCTGGTATGAGAAAATAAAGATGTAAATGAGTCCTAGAATTGTATGTTATATATTGTGAAATAGAAGATGTTCAATGTAAAATAGGGAGAAGGGGGAAAAATGATGAGATTGTAACAAAAAAGTAAGGAAATAAAATTTATGTATATGTGGGGCGGTAGGGTGTGTAGGACTATGGAAAAAATTGAGAATTAAGTTGTGTCTTATACTGGTACAAATCCCCATTATGGAGTGCAATCATGACGTATATATGTAATGTACCAATAAAGATTAAAAAATTTAAAAAATTAAATAAATGAAAGCTTAAAAGAAAACTGCATTATTAATGCAGTCGGGAGGAATTGCTGTTTTCTTAACAAAACAGAAATATTTTATATCCTTATTATATGCATCTATCCACTCATAAAAGTAACCATTTATCCTATTTAAAACATAATCTTTTCCAAATTAGAATCCCCTCAAATTCTATCTCTCATCTATCTATCTATCTATCTATCATCTATCTATCTATCTATCATTTTCTATCCTGTGGGTTTAGAATAATTCACATAATTTTAATTACATTTATTTAGTCATCAAGACAATTAGGAAAAAAAAATCCTTAATTAGAATCATACGAATTTTTACTTGACTGCTTTTAGGTTAATATTAGATAAGTCTGATTTTGAAGCTATGGTTCATGAACCAGTTTTTCTATTTAATCATAATATTTAATATAACTTATTAACTCAGATTTGAAGAAAATTTCAAGAAAAATAATTATTCTTTCAGGAATCCAAATATGTACTAGAAGTATAGTGGTGAAATGTTATATTTATAATTTCATTATACAATTTGATTTGAATATTTACAAATGAAATGAATACTAACCTATTCTAAATGGAACTTAAAAAAGGCTTTGTAAAATAAAAACCTGTTCATGTTGATAGCAAGATCTAGATCTGTTGGGAGCTGATATGTTGGGTCCTCAGTCGGCTCATGGCTGATTTCATCTCCTGATTCCTCAGAGTGTAAATAATAGGGTTCAGCAAGGGTGTGATAACAGAATAGAACACAGACAGAAATTTATCCACAGAAAAGCTGCTAAAGGGCCACGCGTAAATGAAGATGCATGGCCCGAAGAACAGAGTGACCACTGTGATATGAGCGGACAGCGTGGACAGAGCCTTGGAGAGTCCACCCGAGGATCGGCGTCGCACGGTGACCAGAATGACGGTGTAGGACGTGAGTAAGAGCACGAAACAGACGAAAGACAGAAGCCCACTGTCAGCGATGACCAGCAACTCCAGTTCGTAGGTATCAGTGCAGGCAAGCTTGAGCACTAGGGGAAGGTCACAAAATATGTTGTCCACGACGTTGGGGCCACAGAAGGGCAAGGTGAGCATGAAAACCATCTGGCTCACGGTGTGCACCAAGCCAACGGCCCACGCCAGGAGCACGGAGCCCAGCAGCACCCTGCGGCTCATGATGGCCGTGTAGTGCAGAGGTCTGCATATGGCAGCATAGCGGTCCGCGGCCATGACGATGAGCAGGGTCATCTCGGTGCCCCCTAAGAAGTGGAGGAAGAACATCTGGACCATACAGCCCCACAAGGAAATAGTTTTGTTCTCCCTCAGGAGATCGATGATCATCCAAGGGGTCGTGATGGTGGAAATACACATATCAAGAAAGGAGAGATTTCCAAGGAGGAAATACATCGGTGTGGAATGAAGGTGAGAGTCAAAGGTGACAGTGATTACAATGAGGAAATTTCCTGTCATGATAGCTGCATAAGCCAACAAAAATATGAGAAAGAAGAAAATTTCAAGTGGCCAACTGCTGGTGAGTCCTAACAGAATGAACTCTGATATCATTGAGCTGTTCTTCATATCCACTGATTGGATTTCAGAATGTTTTTCAAGTGACGATAATATGTTGAAATGATAATTTAACTGGTGATAGGTACGAAGATATGAAGATGTGCAATGTAATATTTGATTCCTATAGAAAGAAGGTATACTCATGTATGAAAACACAGTTTAGTTCATTATTATGAGTGATATGGTCATTGTTGCATTATTTTCACACATGCACACAACAAGCTTATTATATTACTAGGTACATCTAGTTTTCAGAAGTAGATCATGTTTCTTTGTACATTTGTATTACTCTTATGTGAATTATTTAAGTGAATAAGAGCAAAGGCACTTATTTTCATTTTTGATTTTCATTCTTTCTTAATTCAAATGTAGGAAGTACACATATTCATTGATTTTGCATAAATTTACTTAATGTATTTTGTCCTACCATCCATAGCATACTGTCATTTCTTTTTATCGTTCTCAAAGGCCAATAATTTTACTTCTTTCTGAACATTTAGACTGGTTATATTTTGTTCTATGTTCTTAGTCTTCCTCTATCCTGTAAATTTTTAAAGAAATCACCTTTCTAAGAAGTTTCTGGATAATAACATAAAGGCTGTCAGCATTCACCCCCGCCCCATCTCCTCCATGGAGTACTCTTTTTTATCCTTTGATTCCTACTAGACTCCCGACCTCTTGTGTCCATTCTTCTTCTGAGTATTGCTGCTGGCTTCCTGGCTGGTGCTCTTCATTCTTGACTCTACATTACAGAAGTAGGTAGTGTCTGTACAGCCATTAGCCATTTCACAAGGGATGTGTGTTTCCTCTGCTCCTAAATATTTATCCTTTTTCCTTGTAATGTCCACTGTTTTACACCTCTGCAGACTGGTTCTGGACTAACACCCTTGCTTATTCTTCCACCTGTCCTTTCTCTCTCTTTTTAGCTTTATCTTTCTTCCTTCTTTCCTTCCACGCATCCTTATTTCCCCTTTGAGGTTATGTGAAAATGATATCTTTTAATCACAGCTTTGTAGAAACCCATAAGATATTTTATGTGTGAAGTGAGACCACATAATTGTAAAATTTTTTTTAAAACAATAAAGGGTTTCATAATAATATGAATATTTAAAAATTGATATTTTAATTTAATTTTTTACTCATTTCAATTGCTTATACAGCATCAATGGATTTATTTTGGAAGATTTAAATATACCCACAGATTATCTGGTCACTTCCAATAATTTTCAGCTGTCAGCATTCACTTCCACCTCCTTTCCTCACTATTCCTACCCCTAGTCTCACTTTTTTGCATGGATTCAATGTGCACACTTGTCTCATATACTGACATTTGTACTCTGCATTATTTTTCACATTGAGCAATGTTGTTGGCTTAATTATTTTTGGTTTAAGTTTTTCTTTTCATTTTTTTCTATAGAAATATTATTGCTGTCACAAACACAGACACATACACACAGACACACAGACACACACACACACACAAATACACATACTGTTACAATATCCTGGCTGTGGAGTACCAGAACTTGAGATAGAAATCTATTCTGTTCTTTTATTTTTTAGTATTTCATCAAATACATAACTAACGAGTATTTTTAAAGTAAAAATGAAGGTACATGTGAATTTTTATGTATTTCCTTTTCATAGAAACGTTAAACTATGTGTGGATTAGATGGTATATAAATAAATGATCACTTTTGACAAAGAAAATATTTGAAAACCCCCCCTAAATCACATTTGTTTCCAAAACAACTCCAATAAATACAATCCTGATTGAAAGAATGCACTTTTTAGATAGCCTGACAGTCTTATGTCTCTATGCAGAGTGCAAGTTAACTGTAGAATGCAGTTCCATAAGGTTGTTAGTGAGGTAACACACGTAAACACACAGCGGTGTACAGCATGTAGTAGCTGTATGTTTAATCAGAAATTAAATCAGTGTGGAAGGCTTTGTATTCATATGCTGATCAAGTGAATAAAATATGGGAGCACCATTTAATGTGTAAGTACAAAGGTACTTTACATATACATATCATAATTGCACTCCACAATGAGGATTTGTAAAAAAAAAAAAAAAGAAAGAAAGTACAAAAGTTTACAAAAGTGAGGAATAGTTTGTAGGTCCTAAATTATCAAAATAAATACATTTGCATGTGTACAACTTTACTGAATAAGTGATCATATGATTTTAATTAATAAAATATATAGAGTTGAGGAAGAAAACAAAGAAAGTGATTTAAATCATTTTACTTAGCATCCCATACATTTTCCTGTTTCAAAATCAATGTAAGAAAGTAAAACTACAAATAATTTTGTTTTAGTAAAACAAAATTTATTGCAATAAGTCAATACTACTTTCTGCATCTGAGATTTTATTAAATTAAATGTCATCCAAGGTACTAATTCAGTAAAATAGTAATTTAATTTTATGTTATATCATTATAATAAAAATTATCATTTTATATCCCATGTATTAAACAAATACAAATATATTATTAAAATCTCAAGTTGAAATGATGTTTGATTCTGGATCAGAAAATTAGTAGTATTTACTCATCAGTGATCCTGGTCTTCTGAGATTTACTTCAGCTAGAAAAATATATTCAGAGACTAGATGACTAAAATCACCTCTTTCTGTTGTCCTCATGATCAGAATAATATGACTTTAGTGAAGTCACAAGTTTTACTTAAATGTTTTATCTTTTATTATAGCATACACTTATAATATGTTGTTAGCACTGCTATTTGCACCTACCAGTTCTAGCTGAGGAGTGATCTCTTCAAAAACACTGTGTAGACACAGTAAAATACTGATATATATTGCTAATCTTTCTGTTTTATCTTCTGTAATATATATGCAATACTAATTATATATATATATATATATATATATATATATATATATATATATATATATATGTTATAGGCTAGGAAAAAGAGGCAGAAGGCAAGTATATGTAGAAAATGCACATCAACCCCAGAAGGAATTATTAAAATAAACATATGGTTTTCCCCAGAGTTCCAAAGAAACTCTTCTCTCATTGTTACAGAAGCTTTTTAATTTAATATAATCCCATTTGTTGTTTCTTGATGACTTTATTTCTTGTGCTATTTGGGTTGTGCTTAGAAAGTCTTTGCCTACACTTAATATCTTACAAAGTTTACCTATTTTATAATATACCAGAGTATTTATATTTTGATAATTGGACCTTTCATCTATTTTTTTTTACTGTAGTAAATAGAGTTCATGCTGTTTTTATGATTATTGTTCTAATATAAATTGAAATACAGGATTGTCATGCCTCCTGCCTTACCCTTGCTGCTCAGGATAGCTTTTGCTAATTAGGGTTTCTTCTAGTTGCATAGGAATTATAGGTATTACTTTATTTCATTCATAATAAATATTCTTGGTATTTATGGACTGTATTAAATATACATGTACACACACAAACACACACACACAACACACATATATGGAGTATGGCCATTTTGACAATGTTGGTTCTATTTATCTGGAAACAGAACATGTCTTTCCATTTTCTAATTTCCTCTTTGATCTACTTTATCAGAATACTAAAGATCTTATTGCAGTGTTTTCAGTGCCCTGGTTAATTAATAAATATTTAATTATTCTGGAAGCTACCATAATGGCATTTTCCTTATTTCTTTCTTAATTTTTTTATTATTGGTGTACAGGAGCATTATTAATTTGTGTGTATTGGCTTTGTATGCTGCTACTTTGCCAAATTTATTAGTTCTAAAATATTTTTGTGGAATTTTGAAGTGTTCTATATAAGGATAGTGTTTTCTGTGTATAGGAACAGTAGACTTCCTGTTCTATACATATTCTTTTTGTTATGTTCTGTGGTTGATGGCTCTGGGTAATGTTTTGAACAGGAGTAATGGAAGTGAATGTATTTGTCTGGTTGCTACTTTTAAGGGTAAAGTATTCAGGTTGTTGTCATTCAATATGATATTAACTATTACACTGTCATAAGTGACATTTATCAGACTGAAATAAAGTCCTTTCTAGTGTGCTTTCTTCAGTTTTTTTATCATAAATGAGTGTTGGATTTTATCAAATGCTTTTTATGTGAGCACTGAGGTGGTCATGTGATTTTTGACCTTGCTTCTGTCTGTAAGGTGTTTTACATTAATTGATCTGCATGTAGATCTCACATCCCTGAGATGAAAGCTACATGGTCATAATGTATGATCATTCTGATGATTTGTGGTATTTTTTGTGAATATTTTATTGAGGGCTTTTGTGTCTGTATTCATTGAAGATGTTGGCATATAGTTTTCTTTTTTGTTGTTTCTTTGTCAGGTTTTAGAATCTGAGTGACACTGGCTTTCAGAAAGGAGTTTAGAGTATTCCTTCCCTTTTAATTTCATTAGAACATTTGAGGAAAATTAATATTATATATTGCTTGAATATATTGTAGAATTTAGTGGTGAATCCTTAATGTTCTGAGTTTCTTAGTTGATATCTTATTTTTAGATATTGCTTCATTTTAATTTCATTTTCTGTTACAAAACTGCTCAGGGTATTCCTGTCTTTTAGGTTTAGTGTTAATAATTCATATGTGTCAAGAAATCTGTCCATTACTTTCATATCCTCCAATTTGTTGGAGTATTATTTTTCATAGTAGTTACTAGTGATTTTCTGGATTTCAGCAGTATCCACTATAATTTTGCTTTTTTCATTTCTGTTGCATAGATATGGATCTAGTCTTTCTTTCTTTCTTTCTTTCTTTCTTTCTTTCTTTCTTTCTTTCTTTTCTCTCTCTCTCTTTCTGTCTTTCTTTCTCTCTGTCTCTCCTTCTTTATTTCCTTCTTGTTTGTGTAAGTATGGGTAAATATTTCTCTGCTTTGTTTATTCTTCCAAAGAACTATCTCATCTTGAGTCTATCAAAGAACCAACTCTTCTCCATTCTTTAATCTTCCTTGATTATTTTATTTTTTATTAAAGTATCATTAATTTCTCCTTGGATCTTTCTAATTTAGATTTTGGTATGAATAGTTCTTATTTTTCTAATATCTTGAATTGCATTGTTAGTTACTTGTTTGTTCTTGATGTGTTTTTCTAATGTGGCTTTCGCAGTAATAAACTTCCTTCTTAGGACTACTTTCACAGTACTGCCAAGTGAGCAAACACTGCCATGAAGGATTGGTACCTCTACAATTCCCAATACTATTCTCATTTTCTATATGGAAACAATTGGACTATAAAAATTTTTAAATTTTCTCCTACTGTGTTTTTTGACAGTCTAAATGCCTAGGGAAATAAAAACAAAATAAAATACTACCTTTATGACTATTTCTACTAGCCATTTCATTCATTTTATTTTATATGTTTTCTCTTTCTTCTATTTTCCTTCAGAGTCTCTCCCTCTCTCAGCTCTCCCTGTGTCTCTCCATTGAATGCAGAATTTGACTTGGAAAAATATCACGTATTAATTGTATAATATATAAATGAATATATAAATGAGGAAAAGCCTGTCATCATTTACAGTGTTTGGAGTTGTATAAAGAGACCACTGAAGGGGCAGTAGGTGTTTAAATATATTAACTTAATAACTCAAGAAGAAAGTTCTAAAATCATAAAAACTTTGTAAAAACTTCCTGGTTTGATCATGTGTTCTTCTTCAGCCTTTTTTTTTTTTTTTTTTTTTTTGAGACAGGGTCTCGCTCTGTAGTTCAGGCTGGCCCCGAGCTCAGCCTCCAACTCACATCACAGCAATCCTCCTGCCTCTGCCTCCCGAGTGTTGGGATTACAGGCGTGAGCCACCACACCTGGTACTGTGGCATGTGGTACTGGTTGCTACTGGGAGTGAGTCTCTGCACCCAGTATTGTGTGTGCTTACCGGAGATTGAATCCAGGCCCTTGTGCTTGCAAGACAGGTGCCAGAACCACTGAGCTAGCTCCCGGGGCCCTTCAGCCTTTTTAAAAAATTGAAATCTTTATTGGTACATTATATATACATATCATGATTGTATTCCACAATGAGAATTTGTACCAGTATATGATACAACTTAATTATCATTTTTCCCATAGCCCTACCCACCCTACCCCCTCATATACATAAACTTTGTTTCCTTTCTTTTTTATGATCTCATTATTTTTCCCCTTACCCTATTTCATTTGGAGTATAAAGATGTAAAAGAGTCCTATAATTGTATGATATATATTCTTCAGCCTTTTAAAGATTGATCTCAATAAATTAAAGTTATGCACTCTGGATATAGATATAGACCTTGGAAATAAACCCAAAACACTATGTAATAGAAATATATGGCAGAATTTTTTCCCCCTGAGCTCACAGCAATCCTCCTGCCTCTGTCTCCCAAGTGCTGGGATTACAGGTATGAGCCACCACTCCTGGCATTGTTGTATGTGTTTCTGATTGCTGGTGGGCATGGGTCTCCATACCCGGCATTGTTGTATGTGGCTACCTGGGATTGAACCTGGGCCCTTACACTTGCAATGAAGGAACAGCACACAGAACTAAATCCCTGGCCCCAGATATCTTATAAATAAGATTAACTAAGGAGTTTGATGACTTGTTACATCAAAGGAACATTTTTTTTTTAACTTAGAAAGTTCATGCCAAAACTTCCAAATGCATTTCTACCTTTTAAACTGTATTAATCTTCTTTTTCCTCCAAAAAACTATTGGAAGACAAAAGCTCCAATAGCAGTATTGTTACATGCACATAAAATTTTTATATTCTTGGTTTTCTGGGACAGTTCTGTTTTAGATTAGAGGATGAGTTTTAACTTTGCAAAATATTATCATTTATGTGAATATATTATGAAAAAGGAACGAAGAGGACTATCATGCCCAACCAAAACATTTATAGTAGATGAAAATAGTGTGTTGGAGTATTCACAAGTCTTACCCTTGGTTGCCCCAGAGTTAATTCCATACCAATGTACTATTTTGCACAAATGCTCCTCCTGAAAATTCTTTTTCTTATATCTTTATGAGGCAGCTCATATTTCCTTCAGCAGAAGACTTCCTTCAAAAAATATATTCACCTTGCCATGTTAAAAACTCAGAATCCATATCATATCTGTATGAATTATAACATAGCAATAAGTTCAATGCTATATTAGGTAAAACAGCCATAGAGTGATGAATTCTGGATAATTTTTCCTTTAAAATTGTTCTTCATATTTTATTCATACTGGATCAGCAACAAATAATAATGAAATACCACATATTGCAATTTATCTGCATGTATATAATTTCTGTCTCCTAGGAGATATTTGATTGTCAAAATTTAATTAATTAACCCATTGATTTTTTTCTGAGACCTCATTTAGATAAAACAACAACAGTGAAATTCTGAATATACTGCTTATTGTTAGTATAAATACAATTGGAAGTTTTCCTTTCAGGGTTATATACAAGATGGAGAAGTCAGCATACCTCTAGAATTAATCAGCCTAGAGTACTTTAATGTGCTATAGAAATTTTGGTACATTGTTTAAAAGGGTTTATATATAAGAGGAAATGTGAAATAGGAAGAAAATATGCCAAAGGAAAAGGGAAAGGGGAGGCAGAGGAACATAAAGAAGGGAAAGAAAAAATTAACAGTAAAAAAAGAAAACAAATCTTGTCTATAAAGGGAGGGTTTTAGGGAGGGCAGGGAAAGGGGGAAAATGAGAATAAAGATGAATCATATACAGGTAGAAATTCCCAATTATGAATGTGATCATAATGTCTGTAAAACATATAATAATAAAGTCAATTTAAAAATTAAAATTGTTTATTTGTAAATAAAGGTCACATCATTAAAATAACAAAGCCATGTATGACAAGAGCCATGATCTATCTATCTATCTATCTATTCAACCAAACAACCGAAATAATATTATTGTAATATTTTTGGTATTGTATTTTGCAAGATTGTACTGATCTAATCATAGTAAAATCATTGAAAATGATCTAGGTGATGCTGAGACTCCCTACAACTCTCCTCAGGGCTGCCTTTATCTCCTTGTTCCGGAGGCTGTAGATGAGGGGGTTGAAGAGAGGAGTCACCATAGCATAAAACAAAGTTGCAACTTTCTGCATTGCGGCAGAGTGTCCGAGGCCTGGGCTCACATACATGACCATCAGAGAACCATAGAACAGTGATACCACAGCCAAGTGGGACCCGCAGGTGGAGAAGGCTTTATGTCTCCCAGTGGCTGAAGGCATACGCAAGACAGTTATTAGGACAAGAGTATAGGAACCAAGAATAAAGGAGAAGTTACCAAAGATAACTAAGGAGCTTAGAGTATAGCACAGCAATTGAGTCCTTGGGGCAGAAGAACAAGCCAATGCAAAGAGTGGGCCTGGATCACACACAATATGGTCAATAATGTTCGGACCACAGAAAGGCATCTGGGACATGAGAACAATGGGGATTGAGAACCACAGAAACCCACAAACCCAGCACATGATTACCAGTTTGGTACAAGAATTCCCTGTCATAATGTTAGAGTAGTGCAAGGGACTGCAGATTGCCAAGCACCGGTCAAAAGCCATGACACTTAAAAGAAAGCACTCAGATGTACCCAAAGAAAAAAAGAAATAGAATTGTAGAAAGCATCCAGCAAAAGAGATGGCTTTTTTCTCTGAAAGAAAGTTGACCAACATCCTGGGGACCGTAGAGGAGACATACCAGATCTCTAGGAAGGAAAAATTTCCCAGGAACGTGTACATGGGAGTGTGGAGTCTCTGGTCTTGTAAAAGGGCACAAACAATGGCTCCATTTCCTGTTATGGTGAAACTATACGTTGTTGTGAAGAATGAGAAGAGGAGAACCTGAATCTTCCACTCCCAAGAGAAGCCTAGGAGAATAAATTCTCTCACAAAAGTAAAACTTGAATTTGCCTCAGACTCATTCATTGTGTTGATAATCTGCAAGGCCAAGAGACAATTAGATTGTTACCAGATAGAATTACTTTAAATGTAATCTTTTTTAAAAATGAAAATTGTGAACAGGAGGTAATTTTTTTCAAAATTAGCATTAGTTAGGAAGATAATACGCTTTATTTTTTTTTGCTAATACTCTGAATGTAAAGGGTACCATAAAGCTTTCCACATCAGAAACAAACAAAGGAAAATACCCACGATGAAATTTTCCCTTAGTATGCAACTCTGGTAAAACTACCTGAAGTTAAATTCATCTGGTAAGCTTTAGTACAAGGATAAACCATGCTAGTTTTGACTACAATCTAACATAAAACTAGCACTTAATGAATATATTAGTTTCTACTTTCAAACTCCATTTATACTTCAATAGATTCAAGAGAGGGATTTGTTTGATTATTTCTTACATTTTGAAACATTACTATTATGGAATATACAAAGGAAGCAGGCATGCTTCACAGAAAATTGGTAGTAAACACTTTAAAGCCATTATTCCTGAATTTCTATTGAATGTCTATTGTAAACTTGAGCATCATAAAATTGTGAATCTATAATGTTACTTACCAATACTAACTTTTGATATTGTAATGTTGTGGTCTCCAGACAAAAGACACTATCATAGTTTTCATACATATCAAATCTCTAATTGATCTAGTTTATACACACTGTCCTGTCTAGTAAAGAACGACTTTTCTTACTCCATATAAAATAAGAATGTATTTCTTTCATCTTCTGTTCTTTTGGGACTTGGTCTCTACAGCATTATGAAAGTACTTCTCTTCCAAGCCAATAGATCTTTAAAAAGTTAACGATTACTCATTCTCTGAGGAATCATTAGCACAGGGACATTGTTTCTGGGCATCATTACTTATAAATAATTGATTGATCTGGAATATGGATTCCAAAAAATTCCAGAAAACAGTCTGAGGAAAACTAAAACACAGCATGTCCTCAAATACTCTAACATGAAAATAAGCAGTTTTTCCAATGTCCTTGTCCACAAGTGAAAGATACTCCAGAAAAACAGGAAAAAATTGAAGTATTGACATTGAAATTATTGAATAAAATTCATGAAATTTAGACATAATTTATAGAAAGACAAAGAGAATTCTTTAGATATAAGAATAAACTAAAATTGGGCACCAACATTTATGGTGCTTGATGGAGGAACATGTTATAGGAATGTTTCCAGTAGTATAGGAAGAGCATTTACAATTACAGACTGCTCTGTTTTCTAGTTCTACCTGGGGCTCTGTACAGTATGACTGAAACAGGTAGAGGGAATGCTTATAATAAGTGGTGTGAAATGTTGAATCCCTCAGAAATGTATGACCTAGGAGCACTGGTTTTTATAAAAGCCTGCTTAAAATGATCAAGCCACTCATTACACTCAGTGACTAAGGAGGAACAAACATTATTATCTACTTATTAGTCTTTAATACCTATTAGTCTTTTTACTTAAGTCTCTAATAATTCTTAAAATGTAACTTATGTCTTATGTGCATGGGATTAATGGTTTCATTTTTCACAGTCTGCATATCTGAGTTCTCCATAAATTGACATCAAATTACATTTCTTACCTTTCATGTGAGGTGATGTTTCATGGTAGTTTTAATTTTGATTTGTTTCATCATTAGTCATGTTGAACATTTTTTTACATACTTATAAGACAGTGTGTGTATCCTTCTTTGATACATGTCAATTCATATTCTTATTTTGAAATTAGTTTATGATTGTTACTTCTCCTGTGAGTGTTCCGCAAGACCAACAAACATTTATAATGAACTTTTAATTGATAAATGATTGATCTCCAATATGAATATTAAGTGATATGAAACATCACATGGTCATAACTGAGTCAATGATCTCCCCCTTCACTGTGAGATTATGTGTGATCATCTGACAGTAGTAAGGTGTTATGGAGGAGATCTTGTTTCCAAAGGAAGTGGAGAAAAAGGCAGAGGAATCCTTAACTTCTAATGCAAATAGGAATATGTGTAAAATCTGGGAAACAGCACAAAATTTTGTAGTAAAGGACTACCCAAATAAGATTTTAGCAGTAAGAACGATGAATCTGTTGAACAAAAATGCAATGTCACATTTCCTAAAAATTCTGAAAAGAAAACAAAAGCAATATCTTTGGATAGGTTCCTTGTTAAAGCTTCATGAAAACTATTTCTTTGAGCAAATAGACAACAATGATTCTTTTAGTAACATGAAAAGTTGTCCTATACAATAACCCTTCTTCTTATTATCTCCCTCAACCCAGGCAAAGAGGTTTTCAAAGTAAGTTCAGGTTAATTTATTTGTTTATTTTTCTGTATGGTTTATATTTTCTTTATATTGTATCATATTATAGTATTGTAATCATTTTCTGTGAATATATTTGGCATTGGGATGAAACAGCTGAATTTGCATTATTTCTTGTAGGGAAATTAACTCTGATATACAAACACTTTGGATTACAAGTATGTTTCTAGAACAAATTATGCTCACAAATCTAGGTTTTACTCTAGTCATCTTTTTTCATTGAGTTGTTCATATTTGTCAAACACTTCAGAAACTAAGTCTTTGTCTGATATATGTGTTTCAGAGTATTTCTCCTATTTTAGACATTACTGTTTAATTTTGTTATCTCCTTGCTATGAGGAAGATTTTCAGTTTGATTTGGTAGAGTGCTCCTTGAAATGAGACATCTCCTATCTTGGATCCCAGAGCAATCTGGAAGCTCAGTGTCTTCATCCAGCTCATTGTGGAAACCCCCAGACCAGGGGACCTTTCAGGCTGTGGTGTTCCCTTTTCTTGCAGTAAGAAAGAATCATTCTTTATTCCTTGAGAATATGATTCTCAGTTCTGAAGTGATGGGTTGTCTCAACTTTACTTCTGAATACTGGGATATTCGTAAAGGTATTTGTCACTGTGAAGAGTTGTTAGTTGGGTCCCTGGGAGTGGAGTAGAGTCTGAAAACTTCTATTTTCAAATTTGATGCTCTTATTCTGATTAACTTTGATACTAAAATTAAGAGATTCATTCACTGACATCACAATGTTTCAGTATTTTGACTGTCTATTTGTTGGATATTGGATTAGGTCTGAAGATATTTTATCCAGTGACTAACCTCTTCATTATGTATGTTCCAACTCATTATATTTATATATACACACACACACATATGTCTTTTAAAAATACATTAGCAATTTTGATTGCTATATTTCTTAAATTTCAGGATTTAGTCTTGCATATATTTCATTAAATTTATTCATGTAATATTTTACAGCAAACTTAAATTGACATGAATTTTTTAGATTTTACTAGTGGAAATGCTTTTAATTGCTTGAAACTGGCTCTCCAGACCTCTTGCAGATATTACTTTACTGTTTTCTGCTTTGCTTTACTTTTTAGTAAGTTAATAGAAATTTTCTACCCTCCTATGGTATGTCATCCAAGGAATGTGGAGATGAAGCAAATACTTTGTAGGGGAACTGTTATTTAAATTTCCCTAGGGAATCAAATTGAGACATAGTTTTATCTTGCTCTCAAGTTCTGCAATTCTTGCTTTCTTATTGCTGCCCTCTATACAGAAACTACAGAAATATACTAAGTTAATTTGTGTGTCAGTGGTGTAGACATGATTTTTCTTTATTGGACTCATCTCAGTAATAAATTATTCATAATAGTTAATAATATAAATTTATAAATTCTATTAATCATATTTATCAATTAAAATGACAGAATATTCATCTATTCTTGCACAGTTATTTTATTCATTACTCATTTCATAATTTGAAAGTAAGGGCTGGTGATTTAGCTCAGTGGTTCCAGCACCTGTCTTGCAAGTGCAAGGATCCAGGTTTGATCCCCTGGTAACCACATACAATACTGGGTGTGGAGACTCACGCCCAGCAGCAACCAGCACCACATACCACAGTGCCAGGCATGGTGGCTCATGCCTGTAATCCCAGCACTCAGGAGGCAGAGGCAGGAGGATTGCTGTGATGTGAGTTGGAGGCTGAGCTCAGGGCCAGCCTGAACTACAAAGCGAGACCCTGTTTCAAAAAAAAAAAAAAAAATTGAAAGTAAAGGGAAATATGATTAATTATTTCATACTATTACTTGCCGCAGACTTAGAGATCTTATAATGCTTAATTTGAATCTTAAAGTAACTTAGTGTTAATTTTTTTCTTCATTGGTTATGGTTGTAATACAAAAGCATGAAACAATTAATTATACAGAATTTATTCAGTTAACATTACCATAGCATATATAATAGTTGCAAAATCTAGAGGTTCCATGTAATTCTAATATCCTGGAACAGTAATCTTCTCATAGCCCCTTGCATTTTCTGATTTCTCAGGGTGTAAATAATGGGATTCAATAAGGGTGTGATGACAGTGTAAAATACAGCAAGGGTTTTATTACTGGCAAAACTACTGAACGGCCAAACATAGATAATAATACAAGGTCCAAAGAACAGAGTGACCACAGTGATGTGGGCAGACAATGTGGAGAGGGCCTTGGAGAGCCCTCCGGATGATCTCTGTCGGACAGTGACCAGGATGACAATGTACGAGATAAGCAGCATGATGAAAGAGACAAAAGAGAGCAGCCCGCTGTCAGCAATGACAAATAATTCCAGAGTGTACGTCTCAACACAAGCGAGCCTGATCACTAGCGGAAGGTCACAAAATATGCTGTCTATGACATTGGAGCCACAGAAGGGCAAGTTCACTACTAACACCATCTGGCTCAGAGTGTGTATAAAACCAACAGTCCATGAAAGTATCACAAAGCCCCTGAGCAGCCTGTGGTTCATGATGGTCCTGTAGTGCAGGGGTTTACATATGGCTATGTATCTGTCAAAGGCCATGACTATCAAAAGA
>PVIR01034514.1:0-17124 GCA_004026965.1 Petromus typicus
GAGCGCCAGCGCTCTGAAAACCGTGTTCATGCCTGGAGCATCTGCTGTCTCATGTGTGAGTTCCTGACTTTTCTTCCCTTAATTTTTATTAATGTTGTTTATTAATAATTATATAACTGAAATAACATTGCCCAAGATAAAAATTATAAAATGCATAACTGTGATAAAATGTTTCTGTCATGATTAACTTCTGCTTTCCATTCTGAGTTATGTTGTTATTTTTTTCTGTAAACTCAGATACCTCTACTGAGGGTATGGTCTTTGTCAGAGATCATTCCAAGGGCTTCACATTGATTTAATTTTCGTATCTCTGCAAATTCTGTAATTTTGCCAAAGGACTTGAAGTCACGGTCTCTGAATGCTGCATTTCTAACCCAGATAAGAGAATGCCTTAGTCTGAACTTAAAGGCACATTTTACTGTGTACTCTTTGTACATTAGTATTACAATATAAACATTATCACTATCATTGCATGTTTTCATAAACATAAAACTTACTAACTCAGAATGATTTATTTTATGCATGTTTTGCAAATCATTTATTTTCTTTAAAGCCTCTACCCTCGTAACAAAACAGATACAGTCGGGGGGACCTCCACTTATCTCAGCCCAGCAGCCTCAGTTATGCATTTGAGTGTTGATATTCTAATCCATTCTAATTTCTGGAGAATTAGGGTATGGAAGGACACTATGTCACATGAGGAAGGATGCGCGTCACAGCAAGGATCTGCCAGCTGTGCGCTGTGTTCCCAGGAACCCGGCAGGTGGCACCTCCAGCGTGCAGACAGATCTTCACTCTGCCGTGTGAGGGCTGAGGATTCACTGAAGCATCGCGGTGCTTTAGAAACAGTTTCTTCATTTTGAAGGTCTCTCCTTTTGGATCTGGAAAGAGAAGATCAGCTCCTGGAAGCGCTCCTGCCTGGGAGAGGCTGAGACACGCAGGGTGTCTGGCAGGGGAGGCAGCACAGTCATGCTCCTCTCTTCCTCAGCCCTCACTGCTCAGAATCTTAGGATAAGACTTAAAAGAAATCTAGGAATTAAGCTTTTGTTGACACAGTTTTACTTTTTGAACACTGAAATATCTCCCAATAGGAAGAAATAGCAACGAGGCTGAATATGCCCCAAGACTGAAAACGTGTGAGCAGTACAACGTTCCTGTGTTCTCTTCTTTGGGTGGCTTATTTTTCAAACGTTTCTGTTGTGAATATGAAAAAATTTACTACAACCAAAGAACTGCCACAGAGTCCTTACTTCAGAACCGGACTCTGTGATCCTGTTCTGGGAGAATTTGCTGCATGAGCATCACTACCTTAGTAGTTACTAAACCCGCATTAGCTGGATGGTTGAGTCAGTATCATGTTGATGAATTGATAGAGGGCCTAACTCCCAACTTGTAGACATCTGAAACATGAGTCCCTGTTCTCTAAAATCAAAGAATGAATTCTAGGAACAGCGGAGGTCAACAGTAAGAAACCTTTATTGACAAAAACCTTCTGCCTAAGAGGGACAGAAGGGGGAGGCCACAGCGGGTGACCTGCTCACCTCGATTCCCAGGGAGGCTTTAATGGGGCAGAGCCAGGAGGTGAGGTGGGTTCTAAGGGGGACAAGTCTACAGTCTGCAAGTAATATTGCAAGTACAGTTGCTTTGGGTACTATTGGCCCAATGAGAAATTACAAGGTGGACAAAACCATGATCAACCAATAAGATCACAACAAGTATAGCTGCATAGGTAATACTGATTAAATGGGACCCAATGGGAAAGCAAGTCATCTAACAAGTGCAAAGGATTTCCCATCAGCGATCTATCCTGGAGGGGGTGGGATAAGACCTTGAGCTCCTCCCCGGAGATTGAAGTCTACTCAGATCATCAGTCACTGCTTTTTACCCTTTGTGAATGAGGTGGTTTTCTCCTTTAGTAATGCTGACCTTCAGTCTCCTTGACTGTCCTTTATGTGGGCTCTCCCAGGGCCAATCCTGTCTAACTGCCTATAAAATGTCTAACTAACTTATCTACCTACAGCAGTATGGCACACAGGGTAACAGAGCAACAGTTTAAATTTGTTTTGAATCTTTAATAATTTAAATACAATAAATTAAAATCATCGAATACTTTTCTATTAAACTTGGTCTTTGAAGAAGTTTTTAAATGCAAACAGTAAAATGAAATGGAAATTTGGGTTTGACGAAAGCTCCCATAATATTTTTTGAAGTTATGGATTTACTTATGATAAGTACGTACTTTTTAAAAAAAATGTCAGAAAATTCCTTTGCTAGACTTGAATTATTGAGAAGTTTTGCATTTTAAGACAAAGTAGCTTAAAATGAATTGGATGATTTCCAAGATTTTCAGAATAACGTTTGATCTTGTTTAAGACAGTGATACATATTTCTCAAAGACAAGATAATTTTGAGAATATCTAAAAATATTAGAGAATGAGACTTTCTTACCAAGAAATGGATTTTATAAATTAACCATTAAAAAGCCTGTGCCGATTCATTTCCACCTGAAAAAGATCAGATAGGCTTTTTCTCTCTTCTTCCCTCCCTTTCTCCCATCTTTCCTCTCTTTTTGCCTTCTTCTTTCTTTCCATCCTTTCTTTTTTCTTCTTTCTTTTTATTTTTCTTTTCTTTTATTAGAAACTGAAAATCTAAGTCAGAAAATTTTATAGGGAACAGAAAAATTACTGAAGATAATCAACATAATTCCCTTGGAAATAGAGTAGGAGGACTGACATCTGATTTTAAGACTAGCTCAACAGCTACACTACTTAAATCAGTGGGCAGAAATAGACAAACAGAATCTAAGAACCAAAGGCTTACTGCAGACGGATTCTCAACACAGTGTAAGCAGACTGCTCAACACAGAAAGAACCATCCTCAGCAAATGGAGGTGAGATGAACAGGTAAAAGTTGGCCAGAGAAACTGACTTTCTCTGATACCAAGTGTATGAACCCATTTAGGCAGCATGGCAGACTTAAATACAAATGCTAAAGCTAGAAACATCTGAAACAAACTAATCTTGCAGTTTTTGGTTTAAATAGATTTCTTAGGACATTAAAAAAATCACTAAACATAAACAAAGTTGAAAAGTGGACTTCATCTGAATTCAAGTTCCATTCATCAAAAGATGTTGTAGGTAATAAGTAAAAGAACAGATTGGGAAAAAAATTTAATGTACTTATCTGACAAATGATTTATATACATACTGTAGAAATAACTACTACTACAAATTACTTTAAGGAACCTTTTTTTTTTGAGACAGGATCTCGCTTTTGTAGTTCAGGCTGGCCCTAAGCTCAGCCTTGAACTCACAGCAATCCTCCTGCCTCTGCCTCCCAAGTGCTGGGATTACAGGCGTGAGCCACCACGCCTGGCACTGCCACCACGCCTGGCACTGTAATATGTGGTTCTGATTGCTGGTGGGCATGAGTCTCCATGTCCAGCATTGTGGTATGTGGTTACCAAGCCCTTGCACTTGCAAGGCAGGCCTCAGAACCACTGAGCTAAATCCCCAGCCCCAGGAATCTTGCTTTTTAAACAGGCAAAAGAGGGTTGAGGATTTAGCTCAAGTGCTACCGCACCTACCTTACAAGGGCCTGAATTTGATCCCTATTACCACAAAACAAACAAACAGGCAACGGACAAATACACTTCACACGGGAAGATTCCTGTGAGCAAACAATACACCGGTGTTCGAAATCGGAGATCAGTAAGGAACTGAAAATTAAAACCCAAATGAAACCAACACACGCTCACGAAAATGACTAAAATTTAAAAATTCATGATAACGATATGAACCATTGATGAGGATGAGAAGCAATCGGAACTCCCACAAATGTTAGTGGCGGTTGTACAGCTGATCAAGCAGTACAGTGCTGTGGTGAATAGTTTCCCCCAAAGTTTTGCCCACCTGAAACCTCACAATGTGACCTTGTTTAGAAATAAGGTCTTTCTTGGTGTAAATAAGTTAGGATGGGATTCTACTAAATTAGGACGGATCTGAGTCCAGCTACCAGTGTCGTTGACGGAAGAAGAGAGAACTGAGACAGAAGAACACACGGAGAATAAGGCACATGACACATAGCTTGAGGTACAGAGTGGAGATTTGCTTCCCAGAACCAAAAGACTAAGAGCCTCTTGCAGCCACCGGAAGCTCACAGAGGCAGTACTTCCGGCAACGCGTTCTTTCCACCAGCCTCATAGGGTCTTCTCTGTAGGGACCCCGGATGTTGGATTCAGCGCACTTTTTTTATTGATTTTATGTACTCGGTGCATGATGCTTTGCCATGCAAGTCCTCAGAAAGTAATGCAGTCACTTTGCAAACTTCCGCAACTTCTCACAACACTACTAGATACCTAGGCCTACCACACAACGCAGCGATTCCTCACTAGTGTCCATGCCTGTATGGATTGATCTGAAATGGCACCTGGGATCTTTTGAAGCAATCGAAAAACTCTATACCAGTTGAGTATCTCTAATCTGAACATCGTGGACCAAAGAGCTCCAAAGTCAGAACTTTTCAAGGGGAGTGTAGTGCCATTTCTGGAAAATTTCACACATGAAATGTAATCTTGTTCATAAAATTATTTAAAGTAGCCCGTTATCTGCTAGGTACAAAAGAATTATATACACAAAACAATTATATGTCATAGAAAGAAACATATCACAGTGACAGACATATGTGCATCCATGTTTACAGCAGCTCAGTTTGTACTGGCTAAATCTTGGAAATGGCCCAAAATACCCATCAGCTGGAGACTGGATAAAGAAGATATTTTAAAAAATAAAAATAAAATAGAGTATTACTAAACCATAAGGAATGACAAATCAGAAACATTTATACTTAAATGGAAGTACTTTGAGGACATCCTCATAAGTGAAATAAATAAGACACAGATGTGTAAATACCGTATCTTTTCTCTGGTATGAGAATCTGCAGATGTAAATAAGTTTCGGAATGTATGATAAATATCGTGAAATAGAAAATATCCAAAGGGAAAAGGGTAGGGGTGAGCAACGAGGAGATTATTTAAGTGGATATGTTTTATTAAATGAAAAGAATTTTTTTTAATCACAGTAAAGTAGCCTGAAAAGAAACATTGGGACATTCTAACACAATAAATATTTGCCTCAATTTTAAAAATATCGTAGTGTGACTTAGTGAGGATCTTTATTTTTTTCCAATGTTCAAAGCCGTCGCAGGAGCCGAGACCTGGCCGCAGGACTCACAGGGAGGCTTCTGGGGAGGACTCGGCTCGATTTGCTGATTTCGGGGAAAACGGGCCGCTCACACGTCGAATAAAACGCCTGCAGCTCAGGAGGAGAAGATGCAGTTTTAAACAGCGTTTAAAGAATTCTTTTCAGTGGAGAGCAACGCACAGAGCGCGGCGGTCCGAGAACAGAACGCACCGCACCGCGGCTCCGGCCCGAGCGGTCGGCGGAGCGAGGGCGGCGCGCCGCGTCCTCCGTGCAGCGCCGGCGCCCCCGTGCGGCCGTCGGAGGACTCGGCGGAAGGACGTGCAAGGAGGTGAACAGCCCGCCTTCGCTGCTGCATTCATCCAACAGTCGCCGGGCGCCCTCGCCGGCCCGGGCTGGGCGGGGCGGAGCGAGGCCGAGCCCTGCGGACGGATGGACTGATGGACTCGGACAGACACACGGACGCGCGCCCGGGGGCGGCGGGAGGGCCGCCCGGGCCTGTCCGCCTCGATGCGGTCGTGCGCTCCCCGCCCTCCGGCTGCGCCCGCGGAAACGCCGGCCGGGAGCGATGGATGGGTGGATCGCGATCGCTCCCCGGATCCGGCCCGGCCCCGCCCGGAGCCGCCGGCCCCGCGCACTGAAAGCCAAACCTCGGACTTGATCCTCCTCGTGAATTTAAAGGCAGGTGTCTTTCCGTCCGCTGTACCATTTTCGAGAAGGAAGCACAATTTTTGTTTAAAGCAAAACAAGACGGCTGAAATCATCTCAAACCTCGCCGTTTCTTTCCCACCCGGTGGCTTAATAATGAAATATTTAAGGGCTGGGGATTTAGCTCAGTGGTTCCAGCGCCTGCCTTGCAAACTCAAGGTCCCGAGTTCGATTCCCGAGTACCACACACCACAATGTCAGGGCCAGTGTTAGCCTTCGCCTGCTGCCCGCCCGTTTCTTTAGGGTATCGACAGTGTCCAGAAATCCATCGCTAACCTTCAAGCTCTGCGAGTGAGGCCCGTGACTTCTGCAGCACGGAGAGGACCCTGGGGGGCAGCCTCTGACTGTGGAGGGGACTCTCGGGTGCAGCAGGTGGCTTTGGGGTAGCAGCTCCCGGCCCGTCTCACTGGGCAGCACGCACCTCCCAGCTCTGCTGCAGCGGCTGACGCCCTCACGCAGCCCACTCGGGCCTTTCTGTTGGCACCTCGCCACCTCGCTCCGCCTCGTCCTGGGCTCTCCCCTGACCCTCACCCTACCGCCGGAACCCACCCGAAGCGGGTCACTGAAAAGGTGAACGACTCAAGCAGAATCTCTACAAATAAAGCCACGGTCCTCCAGCTGTCGAAGGGCTGTGTCTTATGTGCGTATTGCCCCAAATAGAAGTTGAACAGCTCTGTGGCCCTGGGTCTTTTGCCTGCCGCAAACCAACAACAGCCTCTTGCACTTTGACAATAGTTACTTAAACCCCGACTCGCCTTACACGCCGCAGGGCGGATGCTCTGGGCTGTGAGCTCAGCCTGTCTCTCAGCTAATGGGGCGGCTGGCGGGGGTGGGGTGGGGGGGGTGGGGTGGGGGGTGGGGTTTGGGTTCCCAGGGCCTGGTGCTCCGAGAGGCTGGGGAAGGTGGACGGGCCAGCGCATCGGTGGCAACAGGTCCAGGCTGCGCGGTCTCTGGACAGCCGCAGCGCTGCTCTGTCGTTGCCCCAACTTCACCGCCCTCAGCTGCAGCCTCTGCAGCTCTGCTCCAAGCCTGTGGGGCTCCTGGCGATTCTCCGGATACAGATGCCACTGTTCAGCCTGGGGAAAGTGTGATCTTAACGAGTAGGGAAACCTGTCAGTAGCTATTTTTCCTGAAATTTATTAGATTATGTGCTAAGCGCGAGGGAAAGTGGAGAACAGACAGACGTGGAAAGATGTCCGTCAGTGCAGCTGAGCTACGCCCGGTTAAAACATCTGGGAAACCCTTTCCGGGGAGCAGGAAGGAAGGAATGTGCACCTGAGACACGGGGCACTTTCGGAACTTGCCCCTTTGCCTCCATGTCTGCGGGGACTGAGACATCACCCTTCCACTAGACGCCTCTTGCTTTAATACGTTTGAGCCATATTTTTTTCTTTTTCTTTTTCTTTCTTTCTTTTTTGAGACAAGATCTCGCTTTGTGGTTCAGGCTGGCCCTGAGCTCAGGGCCAACTCACATCACAGCAATCCTCCTGCCTCTGCCTCCCGAGGGCTGGGATTATAGGCGTGAGCCACCACGCCCAGCACTGTGGTATGTGGTACCGGTTGCTGCTGGGCGTGAGTCTCCACACCTACTATGGTATGTGGTTACCGGGGATCGAACCTGGGTCCTTATGCTTCCAAAACAGGCACCGGAACCACTGAACTAGATCCCTGACCTAGGAATAAAAGCCTGAAAGTCTAATAACATAAATATTACATATGACTTCGATTAATATGTGTGTTAGGTCTCAGGTATATATTACAGTGTCCTCTAAAGTTCTTCTTAAATTGGCTTATAGATAAATACATACACAAGACATTATCTCAAGTGCTTGGGGCTCTGGTAGCTTAATGGTAGGCTAATTTCTTCAAAGTTGGTAACTTATTTCCATCCAGTTTCTTTGGTAACCAAGGTGATATCAAAATCTGTTTTATAAATGCACTATCTGTTCTTGTCTGTGAATCATAATTTAAAGAGTTTTTCTTGGTCAAAGATTTTATATACAGCTTTAAATAAATATTATCTGTTTTGATGGGTCATCTAATATATTTGTTCCTGGTTGTAATTTAAAGGTTAAGTTTTCTGTATCTAAAATAATATGATTTTCTAAAAACATTAAGATGCTCTTGGTTAAATTTAAAAAATAAAATTTAAAAGCAGAGGCTCTATATTTTACTAAAGTTAGTTCCATGTGTTCTCATCTTTAGGCTTATGGTGAGCTTCAGAATTAAAGAGTATTTCAGGTTAACCTGTAAAATATTTTCAACAATCAGCTCATGATTAATTAAACAACTGTTACCTTATTTTATGATGTAACATTTATAGACATACGTGTGCATGTGTGTGTGTATATGTACCTCTAAAACACTGGGCTGTGACCCTAAATTAAAGTTAAATTTATAGGATTATGACCATGTAAGCTTAATACATATAAGATGTCTAATAGGTGCTTTCTTTTTATACAATATGTGTTTAGATTTTATATATATATATATATATGTATATATATAAATTTAACATTTCTTTAAATTGGTCCTGACACTTAAAATTAACTTTCATCTATTGGCTTTGATTAAAGAGCACTCTTGTTGTGTAACTGAGATACATTTGTACATGGGTAGTGAGTCCATTTGTGGTCATTTAATTTCTGAAATTTATCAGAGCTGTAAATATGTCTTTAATTTTTATCAATAGAGTTATACCTTATAAAACTTATGAGAGTGTCTTAAGACTAGAAACTAGCTCAGTGGCCCCACAGCTGCCTGGCAAGCATAAGGTCCTGAGTTCAATCCCCAGTACCAGGGGTGTGGGGAGGAGTCAAAGCGAAATACATATAAAGATTTCTTTAGGGCTGTGATACCAAGTCTTGTTAACCTCATGGTATATTAAATGATATACTTTTGTTTCCCAAGTGCACAGAGCCTCAAAGACACAAAGCTGAAAACACACTAGTGATTTCCAGGTTAAGGTTGTTTATGGCAGTGAACTTTGTGGGCTCAACATTTGACTCACCCTTGTTTGTGTTTCTGCTATTTGCAATAAAATCTGAATGTCAGTCCAGATGATGTCGGACAGACAGATGGTGGGGAGATGCTTCCTGCTCTTGTTTATGTGGTTGTTGTATGATTATGTTTAACAGCCAGACACCACACAGTTAAGGCAATGCCACTCTAGAAATGAAAAGGTTAGAGGTTAATAACCTATAAGATGTATCTGTAGATGAGTACATTCTTCTTAAGTGTCACTCTGCTGGCAGAGAACTAAGAAAGATAACAGATTAGGTTCGAGTTTCCTTCTGCCACTTGATATTTTGTAATTGATAAAGATAACAGACTAAAAAGTTATTCTGATCGCAGTTAAACACTTGAATGTGTTTCAAAGATAATAACAAACCTTAATAGTTCTGCTATAATCATGCCATCATGATTGTTATGCTAAGATATTATACAGCCTTGGATCTCATTTTCTCCGAGAAACTTTGTATCTGTTTTCCACAAGGATTCAGCTTCTAAGGGAAGCATGATCGATAGGATCCCCTCCTCAGGCTGAAGTCAGTCCTGGGATTTAAAAGGCCATGAATTTGGTAAAAGTGTGTGACTCACTGCAAGTCTTTTGGGGAACAGATCACTTGACCCTCCCTGTATGGATTCCTGCAAAGAGGCCCTTTGTTCTTCTTTGACCTTTGCTTCCCGGTTCTATTGATAAAAGGCCTCAGAGGCTTAGTTCAGGGCTGTTTTCATCGACTCACCCTGGCTGAGGAGTCTGGGTTAATGGCAGCCCCTGTGGGCCTTCTCAGGATCTAGGTTAGACACTGCCTCTCATCCCTGAACTGTGACAGAGGTTAAACTGAAACGGATGTATTCTGAGATAGTTTGAAAAATAAAAGACGTAGGAACTAGCTTATGAGTGTATCCCAACGAGCAAACCAAGGAGGACTAAAGAAACAGACGCGATGATAATTTGGGAGCGGAGATCCAGAGCACTCCTCTAGTGGACAGAGAGGTCCCATGACTGTGTTCCTCATCTTTACCAGACTCCCGCAAACCAGAAGCACGTGTGTGATCAGGCTTCGGGGACAACGTACGAGGTCCTCGCCACTCGTAGATTGCACCTGAATGTGCATTTTTTTTTTTTTATCAGACCTCAGCTGCAGTTAGTTCTGTCCATGAAAGTGGTTGGTACTGGCTGCTAATGAGCAGACCTAGGGCGGGGGACTTTATCTCCAGCCTGTGTCCCAGGGACAGTTCAACCCAGGCTTTGCCCTCACACCTAGTTTCCCACAAAAACAAATATAAAAAAGATGCTTAGATATAAATAAATAAGAGTTAGAGAGATTGTTTTCAATCAGCAAAGAAGATGCTGAGAAAAAGAATAAAGAAAAAGCAAAGATATGTTACATGTCATTCTGAGGCTCGGGGTAATGCAGTAGAGCATTTATTATCCTCAATTAGTTTGGCAATTTCTGTTTCTACACACTTGCAAATCCAGTTCATCAGCCCATAGATCTGCCCATCAGCGGTGGATCCTGCCTAGGTAGCTCTCAGGTGTGAGCCCCTCTCGTGTAGCCCAAGGGCTGTTCATTCACCGGAGAAGAACGCGAGGCTTCAGATTGGACGGATCTGATTAGGGAAGGCAACCTGGCTCATCAGTACCCCGCGTGCTTACGGATGGAAATGATGTGGCAATCACGTGAGGAGGTGAGCGCAGCCTTTCAGTCTTGGTAATTAAATCATAATAATCCTTTGCACTTTATTAAATAGTGTCCCCGGCCATACACTTATAGACAAGTGTCGGGTCAGAGGCCATTCTGAGCCCTTTTCTCTTGGCTGTGCGCACTCTGGGGACTGTCCCGAGTCTTCACAGCTCTCTCACGTCAGCCAGGGGAGAGCTGAGCCCGCGACCGGACCAGATACTCTGTGTTCTTCGTGTTTCAAGTGAATAGTTTGGCTGGAGGTGTCGCTGGCATCTACGGGTAGCAGTCGTGTGTCTTTAAGCCTTTTATCCTTCCTGAATAAACTGGGAAGCCTCATACCTGAATAACTGAGGAGATTTCTCCCGAAGTCAGCGATCCAAGGGTCCAGCTGTGGCCATCCCGACCCCTCCAAACCGCCCTCCCACCGCAGCTGCCCCTGGGGACTCCAGCACTGCGGCCCCGTAGCGAAGGCGTCTGCGTGCGACCCCTGTGCATTCCCAGGTCATGTTCTCCGGCCACTTCCTGCTTCGATCCCTCAAGCCTCCCCCTGAGGACGGAACCACGGCCACACTGCTGACCTCCCGGCCGAGGACCCAGCGAGAGACCGGGAGAGCGGCTGGTCTGGGCTGTGGCGCACAGAGGTCCTTCCTCAGTAAACCTGTCCTGGTTCTCCTTGTCCTTATTCCTGACAGTTACCTGATCACATACCTGCCCTTTATCTCACGAACTGCTAACAGGAACCGGTGCAAGCACAGAGGCGCATACACGGAAGGTCCTTGGCATAGGAAAAGGAGAGGCGCCATCTGTCCCAGGTGCCCTGTGTAAGGGTCACTCGCCAGATTACAAAGCCTCTCCCAGCACAGAAGTTGTATGTAAGTCTAGGACTTACTGTACTGCAACGTATACTTTTTTTTAAGTGTTATTTTTCCCATATTTTATTAAACTTGAACTTTTGCTATTTTCACATTTTCTCTGATGTTACATGTAGACAATATAAGAAAAAAATATTTGATTGCATTTAAATTAGTTTATCTGTTAATTACAAACAAAACAATGATAAGTGGGAAGAGGATTTTTTTTTTTAACCATGAAAAGATCACTTGATATAGAAGGAGATCTACTACCATCCAAATTAGATGTATAAATTTATTTCTTTTAAAAAATCTCCAGTTTCAATGAAGTATAATTAATAAATGAAATTATGTATGTATTTGATTTGTATAATATGTGATTTTAATATATTTATGTACTGTGAAACAGTTTCGATCCAGTAAATCATGCATCTGTAACCTCAGCTGTGATCCTGCAGGCGACCCTGAAGCCGGTGGGTTACTCTGGACACTTGGGGCTGCTGTGAAGGCCCTGTGGTGGCACAGAGCACACTGAGTGTGAGCTAGACCGGGGCGACCACTGTGTGGTGGCACGGTGGCCCCAGCATGCTTTCTTTCTTCCCTGAAGGCAGAGTTTGAATGTCATCTTCTGCAGTGTGAGGATTTTCTGAGAGCAACATAATCTCATTTTATAAACAGAAACACATTTAGAAGCTTTGAGCTTCGGGGACAGTAAAAAAGTTATTTGTTCTCTGATACAGAGTTTCTTCCCATTAGAATTCTTAAATTACAGAGTTTCTTCATCTCATTCTTACATCAGCCTTTGTGTGTGAAGTCTCTAAATTGAAGATAAAAGTGAAAATACTACTAGGGAAAAAGTTTATTTTCTCAAAGAATTTATGATGTTTTCCCCAGGAAGTATATTTATAACTATTATACAAATGGCATGATTCAATCTTAAATACTACTACTATCTGTCATGGGAGGACTTGAGTGTGTTTCACTCACATTAATTAACTTTCACGGCCTTGCTATTTTATGTCACACTTAGACATAAAGAATCCACATCATTCCAATAGCGTGAGCCCTACATGGTGCCACCCAGCCCAGGAAGCAGCTGTTCTGCAGTGAGTGACCCTCATGACAGTTGCCATAGGAAGAAACCAGCCAATGTCCCTAAAATTAACTTTTCCACTTCCAGGGAGCAAAAAAATGTCCTGGGAAAATGGGAGAAGAGTTAAACAAATATGATGGAAGCCTTTTAAGTATGAGTTTATGAGTCTCTTGGGAAAACAACATTTTCCAAAAGTTCAAACTGTAAAATAGCAGACAAAACAAGTATAGAATGTTAAGAAAGAGTGTTATAAACATTTTTAACTTAATTATTTGTTCAACATATGTGGTTCCAGTACTCTTTCACTTACCTGCCCTGTTCTCCTTAGCCTGTAAGACTAGGATGAAGGAGCTTCAGGTGAGAGACAGGAAGGTTTCCATGGAGACGTAGAAGAAGTAGATTTGTCTAGAGCCAAATGTTTATAATTTCTGCTTGGATCATAAAAAAAAAGTTTTGAAGCACTTTGCTATTAAATCTACTCTTTGTTTCTTTCAAAAATACACCATCAAAGATTATTTTTAAGTGACAGTCTACAAGGAATGTCAGAGTATTTTAGACTATTTAAATGCTCCCAGCTGCTTTGTTAATTCAAAAATATTTTTTAAAGGGAATTTCCAACCAGTTGGCTACTACCAGATAATTTTTCTTCTTTTTTGTTTCTTTTTTAAATTTTGGATTTCATAATGCATTGTACGATTTGCTATGGAAAGATACTAACTTGTTTCTAAATTCGTAACAATTCTTAATTGCTAATGTTTTAACATTAATTTCAAGTTGACTGGGTTAGTATCAAATGATACATTAATTTGTGAAATTCCCAACAAGGTTTACAATGTCAGTTATAGTGCTGATTTCTTGGATCTGGTGCTAACAGCGGGTTGGCTTTGTTACTAAGCAAAAAGGTCAATCCGGAGACGCGGGAAACCTCAGGGAGAGCAGAGATGAGAAACATCACAACTGGACTAGAGAGAGTGGACAGCGGTCTTCTCTCCAGATGGGATTCTTCAGTTCAACAAGGATATGATGAAGATTCAAGGAACGTGTTTCAGCTGAGCTGGGACTGGGATGTGCATTAAGCTGATAGCAGATTCCAGAGACATCTTCCACTTCCAGAATCTGCAAATAGCACCTTACTGGGAAAAAGGGTCTTTTCAGATTTGAAGAGGATTTAAAATGAGATGATCCAGATGGAGCTGAATGTCACAGAATCCGCAGAAAGAGAGAGGGAGAGACAGAGAGAGAGACAGAGAGAGGAGAAAGAGAGAGAGAGAGAGAGAGAGAAGGAGAGAGAGAGAGAGAAGCAGAGGGAGATTAGACAAAAACACACCCAAATTGTGGGGACTGCAATGCAGGTGGGTGGGTGGGGGGTGGAGACTGTAGCCCCACGGCCACACCCAGGAACCCAGACTACCAGAGCCGGCTGCTCAAAGATCAGTTCTCAAGATCTCCAGGGAGAAGTTTTGGCCTAGTGAACCACTTTTGGACTTGTGACTTCCAGAATGTGAGAAAATATATTTCTGCGATATAATATCTCAGGTTCTTGGTAATTTATTATAGCAGCAGTAGCAACTAGTATGGGGTTTTCACTGGCATGAAATAAAAATACTTTCTTTTCTGGTTAAAAATAAATTAGGCTAGAAAAATAAGCTCTGATTTATTAAAACAAATGTAATAAATTAGAAGGGATAGTTTACAAAGGGCTATGCGTTTAAAGATGATACAGGAAAATCATGTTCTGTAATATAGTGGTATTAGAATTGAGCTGCTTGGCCATTGAGTGGCACCACTGTGGGGAGCTGCAGTGAGATGAGTGACCTGTCCAGGACCCACCACTGGCCACCACCACTGCAGAGACTGTGAGCTGAGGTCCCTGCCAGGCCTGGTGTTGCCACGGGGAGGGCACCCGGCTTTTGTCCTCCACTGTGTTTTCCTGATCGTTTCTATCTGTATAGCAGGGGAATTAGTTTCCAGCTGTGGTTAGGTGGCTCTATTGTTGGTCTTGTCTCTTTTCTTCCTTCCTTCTGCACTGCTATAGGAGGGTGAATCCAGTTTCTATTTGGCCTGTTTCTGTCAGTCTGTTCTGTTTTAAATTTGTTCTTTCCATCTCTTCTCTCCTCCAGTCTCTCCCCGTTTTCCAGAGTTTGTGTGATCTTTTTGGGTCCTCTAACCCTGTTTCTAATCTTTCCCTTTCCTTTTATCCCCCCCACAACTTTCTTTCAGTCTTACTCCCAAAGGGTGATGCTGCCATATTAAAGAGGTCATACACTATAAACACATTTCTGGTGGGTTCGAAATTTTGGCATGTGGTCACAGATCCAACTCATGAGGTTAAAGATACCGTAATAGTGGCTGCCAGTGCTGGCCATTTTCTGGGCTGTGTTTGATACTGTTGATGATACTCATTGTAAACCTTCGCCAAGGTGACACAACTGTCCTGTGAAAGTACCTTTCATGGTGTGCCAGAACTGAGCTCTCTTAATGGACATTAACAGGGTCAAGGAGGATGACCTAGGAATTAGTCATTCTCTAATGATTCTAAATATTCTAAATGTGAAAGACCATTGCAACAACCACAGTTCAGGCAACAACCTAGTAATTAAAACAAAAATGTCAATGAAAAATAAAAATGAGGAAACATTTAAACAGGACTCAACCCCGGATGTCCAGATAACTAAAGGGAAATTTAGGGATCAAGAGATGAAACAATCTTAAATTTAACCTGTTAGACTCTGAGCTAGCAACAAAAGAGGATCTAGCAAAAATGAAATCAGAAAGAATTCCTTGGATAACAACAGAAATAGTATAAGTAGAAATATGATTAATAACTCTGAAGAAGAGATCAGGAACATGATGGAGTTTCAGTTTATGAAAGTAATGGAGTCTGTTAAACAGCTTAAAATGGATTTCCAAGAGATTAAAGACTCCATTGAAAGCCAACTCATCAGAACTGGTGAGTGTGAGGACAGAATCTGACACTGAAGACAGGATTGCAGTTAGAAACTCGGAAGAGGAAAGATTTCTTAAAAATAGTAAGGGCTATGAAGAATCAATCCAACAGCTGCTAACTAACACAAAGAAGAATAAACATAGGACTGACTGGAGTTAACGAAGAAACAGGAGATAGTACAGAAGACAAAGAAATCTGTTCACAGATATTATGGCAGAAAACATAAAGCAAATTAAATTCATGAACTGAGGTACCTCTGTGTTTTATGGAGCCTAAAGAAAAGAGGGAAAGGGAAGGCTAAAAACTGAGATTCAACCTGCCAAATATTTTATTAGGCTCATATCTTTTGCCATCTTTTATCAAACTAACATCAAAGTGGATCAAGGTCTAAATATTACAGCAGAGACACTAAACCTGCTAGAAGTTACGTCAGGTAGAACTCTTGAAGATTCTGATATGGAAAAAGACTTTGTAAACAAAACCTCAGCAGCATGGGAACTAGCACAAAGAATCAACCATCTTATTAAAAATCTTTTGCACAGCAAGAGAGACCACTAACACAGTGAAACGATGATCCACAATGTGGGAAAAAAAACTTCTATCAGCTGTTTCTCAAACAAAGGAGTACTATCTAGAATATATAAAGAAATTTAAAAATATGAGATACATTAAGTTTAAAGACCCAGTTCAGAAATGGGCATCTGAAATGAACAGGTATTTCTTAGATAAAATAGAAGCAGTACAAAAAATATGAAAAAATGTTCACCATCACTGGTAATTGGAGAAATGCAGATGAAAACATTACTGAGATTCCATCTTGTTCCACAAATGATGGCTGCTGTAATGAAATCAAACAGCAACAAATGCTGGCGGGGCTGGGGAATCCTTCTCCACTGTTAGTGGGAATGTAGAGTGGTGGGTACAACCACTGTGGAAATCAGTGTGGAGATGCTTCACAAAACTGGGATTAGAGCTCTCATTTGACTCTACTATTTCTTTGCTGAGAATATTTACAAAAGAACTAAAAGAATCATCCACAGTGACACAAGTGCACCAATATTTGTAGCAGGACAGTTTGTAATAGCTAAATCTTGGAAACAGCCCAGAAGCCCATCAGTTGATGACTGGATAAAGGTGATGTGTGTGTATATGTGTGTGTGTGTGTGTGTGTGTGTGTGTGTGTGTGTGTGTGTGTGTTTAAACTACAATGGAGTATTATGCATCCACAAAGAATGATAAATTGGAGGCATTTGTAACTCAATGGATGCAGCTTGAGGCCATACTTCTGAGTAAAATAAACAGAACACAGAGGTAGATACTAATTTATTTCTCTAGTGTGAAAAACTGAAGGTGTAAATGAGTATCAAAATGTGTAATATGTGAAATAGTAAGACAATGTTCATTAGGGAAAGGGAACTGGGTGGGGCAGGGCAAAGGAAAGAAGGGAAAGAAAAAAATTAAAATTAAGAATGAAAATGGAAACAGTTTATGTTTATAGGGAATAGAGGGATGAAGGAAGGGGACTAGCAATGCAAAAATAAAAGATGCATTATGTCCAGGTACAAATTCTCAATGATGAATATAATAATAAGTTCCACATAAAATGTGCCAATAAACTCAATAAATTTTTAAAAAT
>PVIR01034515.1:0-17103 GCA_004026965.1 Petromus typicus
TTTTTATACGTTAAATGCATATTTTTCTAGAAATCTTAAATAAATAAAAATATAAAAAATGAAAAGCAACTGTAATTCCATCTTTCATCACTGTTAAATATAATATATTTCCTAGTGATGCTGTCATATATAAGGATTTTGTATGTAAATATACATGCAGTTTATAAATAAAATGATAAATACTATTTTAATTTAGGTTATGTAGGATTTTCTCATCTCTTTTTGATACAGTGCAGCGAATGTAATAATGTTTCATCATAAGATTAATTAATACTCATTTGATACTAGCCATACCCAGTTCTTCACAATCAGTCTCTGTGTCCATGTTTGCTTTCTCAGCATAATCTCTGCCAGGTAAAATTGTAAATGTTAATTTTATTCAGGAAAGAATAGAATTATTTTATATAATGTGTTTTGATGTATTTTTTCTATGATGGCATATAATCTGATTCATTTATTTGTTCTATTGTTGTTCAATAAATGGTCGCATTTCTGAATTACTTACCAATCTGCAGGAAGACATCGCATGGTCTTCACTTGTGAAGTTGTTTGATCCTGTGAAATCTCCCAGATGTTATGCTGTTATTGCTCTGAAGAAGCAGCAATGATTTCGGTTACAGCAGATTAATAGTTGTATCTGTTTATGGGACTTCTAGCTGAAATTGCTTTTATAAACATTTATGTCCTTTTATGTAAATATGTTTTAAATAATTGCTATATATGTTAAATAAATAAAACAAAAGCCAACAACAGGAAGTCATAATTTATTTTCTATTGTCAAAGAATCCATTAATAAAATAGGAGGTTGTGTGGGGAATGATGGCACATGCCTGCAGTCCAGTACTGGGAAGGCTGAGGCTCAGGATTGCCATGAGTGCAAGGCCAGCCTGAGACATACAGTGAGACCCTGTCTCCAAAGAAAACATCAAAAAATAAAATGTCAACTTAAAAAATATTATAAATGAGTTGACCTGTATTCCTGAGTTAGTATCTCACTAGGATACTTAGTCTTTATTCTTGTTCAATATTTAAGACTTTAAATTTTTCTTTCTTTCTTTTTTTTTTTTTTACTTCTGGTATCAGAGATTAAACTCAGGACCTTGCACTTGAGAGGCAGGTGGAGTGCCAGCCCTACATATCATATTTTTACTTTTTTTAATGAAATTACAAGGTTAAATACAGTCAAATGCTGAGAAGTGTTTGCATTTTCTTCAGTTTTCATGTTACCATGAAGGAAAACTCCATATTTAAAGGGAGAAATGTGGGCCAGTTACAAAAGGTGCCTAATGTAAAGCACATCTTATGCTATATATTTTAATCTAAGTTACATGAGGTAATATTCTGTTCCCTCAATGTGTGGCTTATATGTGATGTTCATTTTAAGGATTCTTGAGGCTATGTACTAAAATACATTGATGGGTTGGCCATTAAAGAAATTACTCTGTGCTCTGTAAAAAGCCAGTCTGAGTATAGCAAAATTGAATGGACAGAGGCCAGCACATTGCCCGATGTGGAACAAGTCATTTGATTAGCAGAAAACCTGAGGTTGTTAATGTACATAGAAGAAGTGGACAACCGAGATGAAGGTTCCTAGCTACTCAGCTGAAAAGCCAAAGACTTTCTGTAGAAGAAAGAGTAACTGCATTCTTCAGTTCTGTAGTTTTCTCCCTAGATAAGAGTAATTGTCTTGCTTTATTGATTATAATAATTTAGTTTGCAGCCAATATATATGTGAATGACAAGTAGCTATGGATAGCTAGGACGGTGTTTGGGAAATAAGCCATTTTAAATTTTTTGTATTCTTTAATATTTGAAACATGTCTAGCAAGTAGAAAGTAGACTTTAAGGGACCCCTGTGTGCTTATGACACACTTAACAGTTATCAACATCTTACCAGTTATGTTTCACCTATCTACCCACTCAGCACCTAGAAGTACTTCAATAAAATTTTACAGCAAATCCCAGGTAGTTGATTATTTGTCATAAAAACATAAGTTTATATTCCTAACAATTAACATTTTTTTCTATAATAAGGCCTATAGTTCTCAGTCTCATGCCTATGAGTGGCTCAAAAAGTCTTTTGTATCAGTCTGTTCTGTGTAACTTGACTAAATGCAGGTTATTGTAGTTTGTCAAAACTTGAGTTGCTATCAAGAACATGAAGTATGATGCTGGTGTGGGCTCTGAAGAGAGGATTTGTAGGGAAAATTCAGTATTCCTGAGATATTCCTTGGGGAACCATGATTAGAATATTTGTAAAAAAGGTTGACAGTAAATGCTATTTAGATGGGGTCTTTGACAGATAGGAGCGACAAAATAATTGAAAGAAAGGCCAGCCTTGTAGCCAGATGACAAAGTATTTTTTAAAAACACAAAACTTGGCTAAATTATATCTGTGTCTTGGACTTCATGGAAAGCATAACTTAAGAGCCATGAAGTAGGATATTTGGTAGAAATTTGTAAGCAGTAAAGTATACATAAGGCTACATGACTCTTCTGAGTTCCTTATGGTAAACTGGCCAAAGAAAGGGAGGGTTTAAAGCAGTGGCCTTGTAGAGCTTTGGATGCCATGGCCCTCTGTGGCACTTGTCACACAGATCCGCCACCACCGGCTTAAAGACTGAATTTCTAAGAAAAGGGATTCAAAATGGAGAGATTTGGAAAAGTCAGCCTGGCTATGTAAAGAATGAAAACAGCCAAAAGAACCATTTGATAGGATCGGAATGTGTTGAAGGAAGTTCTGTGCATTTCATCAAGTTTGGGGCTCCCCACCCAGAATGTGAGGGGCTTCAGAGCAGAGCTGCTTAAAGGGAGAAAGACAAAGTGATGTCTCTCGTGGAACCTTGGGACTCACTGCCCGGGGCCCTCAAGTCTCTGTTCCCACTGAAATGTCAGCACTCTAGAGCCTCAGCAGCAAGCACTAACCTGAGCACGCTGCCCTCCTGCAGTCTCAGTGCATCAGAGTCAGCGGGGAATTCTTGCAGCTTTATGGAGTTCCGGCCACGGGCGCAGTATATACAGGCAACGGGCCATGGAATCAAAGGTGATTCCAGCCTTAAGAGTGAATGTTGTCTGTCGGTTTTTGCACTTACTTGGAATTTACTTGAATTTCTTTCCTTCTCACCCTATTTCTTTTTGTAGTATCTGTGCCTATCCCACAACTGTGTCTTAGAAACACATCATTCATTGGATTTTATAAGCTCGTAGCCAGAGAAATGTGTTGCTGGAAGAAGTTAAGACTTTGAGAGCAACAAGGGTAAAATGAGTAGATTTTCTATGTGAAAAGTACAAGAATCTTGGAGGGCTGGAGTAGAATGTTATGGTTTACATATTTTTGTGCCATCTAGAATTGGTGCACCAGACACAAGACACAATGCAGCGATGTTGGGAAGTGGGGCCTTTTGGAAGATGTGTAGACTCTGATGGCTCCACTCTGACAAATGACATAGCATCGCTGTTAAAGGGAGACAAGGATCCATTTACACATTTGCTCTTCTGCTTTCCACCATGTAAAAACATAATAAGAAGGCCCACTTTCCAGCCTCCAGATTAGTTATGAGAGTTGAATGAATTACACCGTTGAACTCTAGTGTGTCTCCACATCACCTGTTAACATGTGATGTTACCTTTACTAGAGCTCCACAGTACAGATAACACAGCCTCAGCAGTCTTGACAGTGTGTCTGAAGGAGGAAGTCGGGCTGATATGATACCCAGCATTTGAGTGTCTGGGTGAAATTGTGGAGAACAGACTGGGCCTTGAAAAACTTTGTGCCATAATTATCTCAGATCAGTATATACAGCAAGGCAAGAGGCTGAAAGCAAATGTCTTGATAAGTAAACTGTTACTTGATAAGTGAGGTCTCTGCCAAGGTGAGAAGATGTCTTGTCTGCGATAAATGAATATATAGGAATTTCCTGAAACAAACAATGAAGTTATTTATTGGTTTACAGTCTTATCTTTCCTAGAAAAAAAATTCCTATTACAAACAAATAAATCATGTTGACACAGGTGGTTTCAGTTGTTAAACAAAGTAGCTTTCCAGGCTGAAGCAGATGGCTGCAGTTTTTTTAATGTAAAGCACTTTATTTTTGGCACATAGTACATAGTATTCAGTAGTTGCATTTATTACATGACCTAGAGCAAAGATTACAGAAACTTAACCATATTTATAATACTGGTTTCATAGAATATGTGGTCTATATTCTAACCTGGCAACTTGCAAATGAATTTTTATTAATTGTACAAGTTTTAAAGTTAAATCTGATTTAAAAACAGTATCTTATATGTGGTAGGTAAGTTTTACAATAATCTTGCTTTCTGAAATCAAAATATATTTGATTTTAAGTTTCTAATATTTCTAAGATAATTCCTATATACTATATATTTGTTTTCCTAACAGCAATTACTCTGTATTTTTAGGTGTAAATGCAGAGAATGACACAAAAAACTTTTAAGTTACATGCATCTGAATAGTTCTTTGGTTTGTGGTTCTAGCCTCTGTACATAATTTTTATTATAAATACGTATTAATACTTATATTCACATAATGTTTATGTCTTCTTCATGAACTATGAAAGTTCCAACCTTTCCTGGATTACTAGGAGCTTAAGTTGACTCATCTGTTTGCTTCATAGCTTTCTGCTGTTCTCCATTCGTTGAGATTTTTTTCAAATATAAGAAAATATATTTTGTTTTATATCTCTCCAACTTTAGTTTGTTGTTCTAAATCCACTAGTTATTTTCATCAGTTGTTTTTGAAATGTGTATAGGTCTAGACATATGTATTTGGAGTAGAGGAAGATGGACAGATTTCTAATCTAAAATTTACTACCAGTAATCCTACCTTATGTAATATTTAGGAGACCTAGAATAGGTAGGAACACAGAGAGACTCGTAAAATGTGTTGAAGTATAATTTTCTTTTTTGAGGAAGGATCTTTCTATGTAGTCTTCCATTATTCTCATTAGGAAACTGTTAAAGAAAATCTTCTAGGAAGAATACATTATTCTTTGCCTCACGTTATTTCTGCAAACAATTTTGGAAATAAAAGTCTAGCAAAACATGACACAGAGAAGCTAAAAAATTAGAGAAACTATAGAATAAAAATAGACTGGTAGGGGACGGGGATTTGGCTCAGTGGTTCTGGCACCTGTCTTGCAAGTGCAAGGGCCCGGGTTCAATCCCTGGTTAACCACAAACAGTACTGGGTGTGGAGACTCATGCCCAGCAGCAATCAGTACCACATACCACAGTGCCGGACGTAGTGGCTCATGCCTGTAATCCCAGCACTTGGGAGGCAGAGGCAGGAGGAATGCTGTGATGTGAATTGGAGGCTGAGCTCAAGCCCAGCCTGAACCACAAAGCCAGACCCTGTCTAAAAAAAAAAAAAAATAGACTGGTAGCGTTTTCATATACAGTAACACCTCAGTCCATAAATGTTTGTCTACAATTGAGCTTCCAAAGAGAGGTGTTCTGCAAAGGTTTGCTTTCATTTCACATCAGGTGATATGTCAACATCTAAGTCCTGGTGTGTTCCTGATCATGTTGGCAGGTAGAAAAAGCAAATGGGCCCCCGAGCTCTATGATGAAAGGGGCAGCAGTGGAGCCAAGAGTCAGTTGGACTTAATTCTGGCACTTTCAGACCCGGTCCCCTCAAAACCACACACTGTCACTGGCTTTTCATCACAGAGGGCAGAGTCGCCCTGTCCTGCAGCCTGAGCTTGCTGCTGCTTGAACTTCTCAGGCTGTTTGTGACTAACTCACCCATTCTCCTCCGTGACTGTCATCCAGTCACTGTGGCAGCGTGACCCCCAGATGCCCTCAGGTAGTTATTCTGTGACTTCTAATTCTGCCAGTAGCTCAGTCTTAAGCAATAGGCACCTTTGCAAGAGCGCTGTTGATAACACTCCCCAGGATGACAGGGGCTGTTGTGACTTTTTATTTCCAACCCTACACTGCCATGCAGAAAGAGTCACATTAAAAGTAAAATCCTACACTGTATTTGCAATTTAGAATCACTATGGGCTTGTTCTGTAGTTAGCACTGTTGGTCCCTTATTTTTTCCCTAGGGCTGCTGACCCTCCCCAGACTTAACCAGAGTTTGTAGAGAAAGCTTCCTCTACTAGTAGCTAGAATTAGTGTTCCATCCTGTTTTATCCTTTTTAGTACATTGTCTTCAGCTTCTCCATGAATTCTAGATTTGGTTTTTTCTTGATTTCCAAGGCACATCTTTCTCTTCATAAAGTTATTTTTCAGGGATCTCTCTTCTAGGTGGCAGGGAGGTTGTAGTTTGCTGCCAGTCTTCACTCATACATCTTTCTCCCCTCCAACAGAGAATATTTTTAACTAAAAAAAAAGTCACAGTGTCAAAAAGCATACATTATATGATGCCAAAAAACAAAGACAACATGAAAACCTAAAAATAGGCCCGAAGCAAAAAACCACAAATAAGAGCTACAAAGAACTCTACAGATGTTGCATGTGTTTTAACCAAACACTATTTCTTAGTACCTGCTACTTGTCTACGGGGAACACTGAAGACTGAGGATGAATATTTAAAACCTATTCCTAATTCCAAAAGTTTCCAATCTAGTATTTGAAAATATTCTAGGTTACGAGAGGGTTAAGTTAATGAATTAGTCATTAGAAAATGACTTTGCAAGTTAAAGGAAAAAAGGTTTTTCTGCATAAACACAATCCTTTCATATGTCCTGGAACCTTGGACTTGTGTTCTAGTTTCTGTTAGTTATAGTTTCCTTTGGATTTTTTTCAAATGTCTTCCATAGACTATCTTGTTTTCATAGAGTGGGACTGCTTAAGAAATAATCTGCTGTATGAAATATGAGCTCTGGTTAACCTGTATCCAAAAGAACGCCAAGCTCCTGAGCCTCCCAGATGACTTGTACTTGGCCAGTGATGCTACTGTCTGCATTTATGGGAATTTATGAGTTGATGTATTCATCTCAGTGGACTGCCTCATTACGATTGCAGATGTTCCGTCAATGGAAGACCTGTTTTTAAAAAACATACTATTTTACCTGGAATTTTCCAATACACAATCCAGTATAAGAGAATTAACACATTCCAACATAGGACAGAGTAGCATGCATTTTAAACCTCATGAGAGGAAACACTTTTAACTTAGACAGCTAGGACTGAGCATGCTGAATTTCAGAAAATTTGACAAAATATACACACACATCTTACCCTAAAATTCACTGTGTTACTTTCTGTTCAGTCAACAAGGAATTTTGTGTGTCTCAGCCAATCCTGAACTAAATGCACATGTGTTCTGAGTTAGCTGCCCTCACAGGAAAGAAGCCACAGACATCTATTATTGTACCACCTCTTAAGTAAAAGACTTGATCTGTATGGTAGTTTTCTATCAAGCAAAGTATACTCATATAATTTATTTTAAGGAAATATGGAAATTTCCAGATACCACTTGATTATAAGAGCAGGTATTTCTTGGTACATATGTTGGTATGTATATGTATGTATGTATGTGTATATATATATATATATATATAAAATTGTGTATATACATATATTGTATATATTGTATACATACTATATATTATATATATAATATAATATATATTATTTGTTGGTGCATTACATATATATATATATATATATATATATGTAATGTATGTATATGTTATGATCACAGTCCAAACCGAGAGTTTGTACCAGTACATGACACATGTTGATTTTCATTTTTTTCATTCCCCTGCCCTCCCTACAACCCCCGCCCCCTATATACATAAGCTTTATTTCCTTTTTTTAACCATCAAATTTTTTCTTTCCCTACTTTACTTTTCCCTATCCTCTTTCCCTTTTCCTTTTGAACATTTTATTCCTATTTCATAATACCTATCATACATTCACAATAACATATGTGCACCCATGTTTATAGCAGCTCAGTTTGTAACAGCTAAATCTTGGAAACAACCCAAATGTCCATGAACAAGAGCAGGTATTTCTTGTAGTGGTTTCAGCATATTTTAAATTTTATTGCACAACATAATTCTACATGGGTAAAATCTCTAAAAGCATGAGACAAAAATTGTTTATAAATTTTAAAATGCAGTGCTCTCTTTCCCTCATACGCTACTTCAAAAAGACAACTAAAAATGAAATAAGGCAAAGGCAAGTTCTTGTATAATGTATAAAATGTTAAATATTTTTCTGTGTAAAGCAAAAAATCCCTTAAAGCGTCCAAGTTCACATTCCCATGATTTGTTGGCACCACCGTAAGTTCAGCAAGTGCAGGAAGGCTGTGTCTCGAGAGCAAATGACACTGTGTGCTGGAGACTGATGTTCAGAAATGTTGAAGGGCAGCAGTTTGAAGGGGAAAATGAAAGATTTTGTAAGATTATTTCTTATATGACTTTTCTCTCACTGCAAATGACGTTTATCCTGTGGATTGTAGATTTGAAATTCTTTCAAAATCTTTTGTGTCCACTTTTGTTAGTGAGACTGCTACTGACATTCTAATACACCGATTTCAGGTATTTTGAAAAGGAAAGGTTTGCTGCAATTGTTGGCTTTAAAAGCAAAGCTCCCATCTTTAAGATAATGAAACAAGGATAAATCGATCAGAATCTCCTTACTTTTCTTATGACAATTAAAATATTATCATTGATCTTGGTTAAGTGATGTTTCAGGGCTCCAAAGGGCACAGTGACCCACTGGAGTTACATCATAAGGGCATTAAATGCGTGCCTTGACTTTTAGACTCTAACCTCTCGCAAAATGCTAATATGTAAGAAGGGCATGATAGTTGTTTGTTGGAAGCAAAACAGAAATTCCATCTCAGAAAAGACAGGAAAGGGAGATTAAATCTTTACAGCTTTTCAAAGAACAGTTCTGTGTATTTCTGATCAAGTAAAACATACTCAAAACCAACAAAACTTCATTGAAAATCTTGTACAAACTGGGCCTTGGGCTGGGTGCTTCACACTTAATCCTGAGAACAAGAGAACTATTTAATAAAATGCACTGGAGATATGGATCATAAATATCAAAACAGCAGTAGGAAGGAAGCAATAATACTTTAGAATATTCTGTTCATTCCCAAATCCACTCTAGGGATTTAATTATCTTAAAAACATACTGATTTAGATGTCCAGTATCTGGAGATAGACTTTTCTCATTCTTTCTATTTATATGTGGTCTCCAAACCTTGATAAGCTGTTTATATCTTCAAAACAGACAAAAACCATACAAATGTATTTTCCATAGAAATGTATACTCATAGGAAATACATTATAAAAATCAGTTCACTGCTTACAGGCTTAAAAAAAAATAAAGATAAGAATCTCACCGATTCCAAATCATATATATTATGTTTATTACTTTGGGTAATATATTCCAGACATATATTTTATTGTTTGACAAGTACATGATAAGTTATAGTAAAAACTTCACGATTAAATTTAAAAGATTTAACTTGAGTCCACTTTTGGAGAAGTTAAACATGAAATATTAATTGGAACTTACTTAGGAAGATGTATGGAAATCAAGAAAGTTGCTAATAATTTTAATTTTTAACTCGATCTTAAGATACTTACTAAAAATGACCCTCATGGTAAGTGCTTACTGTTATTTACTGTATATCATTAACCTTGATATGTCACTTTCATTGGGTTAAGAAAGGAAGCTTGGCTGGGTAGCAGAACAAGCTCTTGGGTGTGTCTAGGTCGTCTCTGAGGCACGGCCTTGGCTACCATATTTGATCCTTTCCTCCACTTTCCGGTGCTGTCCGCTGCTCTACTTCTGTTCCCCCTGGTGAACTAAGCAGCTTGTCCAGTGCTTTCTCCAGGACATTCCTGCTCACGAGCCAGCTCACTACGGTCTGAATTTCCTCAGAGTGGGAGTGTCAGGTATTGTGTCCAACAACGAGAATGCTAATACCGGTACTAAATACTGTGGCATTTTATATCCCCTATGTCCAAAAACCACACACAAAAAAATTTTTTAAAGAAACCTGTGGAAATGGCATTTGAAAATTAGGAAGCAAATTTTCAAAAATAGTCAGCTAAACATATCCTCACATAATAATGTTGGGGTGATAATGTTCCAAAAGCCTGGTGGGGTCTTACCTCAATGCTTAAGGTATCAACATTGGAGTTACACGTAGATGTATGTGGTAGTCATTAATACTGATCTTTCTGGACACTAGTGTGATAAATACTGTAAAAACTTGTTCTGATAAGCAGTAACACTTCTTCATTCAAATCCACTCCAGGAATACACTTCTTGCTCAAAATTTAGTTTTGACCTCAGAAGAATATTATAAGTAGATGAGGTTAAGCAGAGAACTCCCCGTATCACTTTTTTTCTTCAAGTGTAGTGAGTTTAGAATCTCCCAACTCAAAAACATGTAGTACAGGCACAACAGCATGAGTGCTAGCTGGGAAGCTGTTAAAAGGCAAAATCTCGGGCCTCGCTGACCCCTCCCATCAGAACCAGCATGTGAGGAGTTTCCCAGCTGAGAAGCATAGACTATGTCAGTGGCTGCTCTGAGAAGGTTTTATGCTTATCAACACTAAGACCCCATCAGGCTCCATCGTGTCTGCTGCGTCCTCAAATCAGAAACTCAAGGGCATCCACAGGTTTGCCCTGTTGGACCCACATCTTGGCTCATTCTCAGGAAATCTGTATCTAAGTATAGGACCATCTCTTCAATCACAAAGAATAAAGATGACCAAAATTTCTCAACTACCTTTTATATTCAGCTGACATTATTAAGAGACATTAGTCTGAGACAATTGATTAATTTTGGCTTTGGAAGTATGTTTTTGTATTAATTCCCTTATACTGGATTGTGCATTGGAAAATTCCAGGTGAAACAGTATGTTTTTTAAAAACAGGTCTTCCATTGACAGAACATTTGCAATCTTAATGTAATCTTTTTGTAGTTTGGAAAATAGCATTTTAGTGTACTCTGTACCATAAGCTCTGCTCTCCTCTTTACCTCAGATTATAATTATCTTCTCACACAAGGATCTTTTCATATTCATAAGAGTAAATTAGCTAGCATTGAAATTTTCATAGGATTTATGAAGTCGTGATACCATATTTAAATTACCTTAACATTCAAAGTGTAATTTTTACAAATCCACAAAAAATAAATAAATAAATAAGAAAGTGGCTCTTGAATACTAGTTTATTTGCCTTGTTGGAAAACAATAATAAAGTCAATATATTTAAATTACTCTTCTCCACTACTGATATTTTCTTTCAGTCTAAATGCAGGCATTGTTTATATTTGCCTGAGCCTTGAACAGATGATTCCACCTCTTTTATTTAGCATGTAATAAACATTGGCCCTGATTCCACTTTGCCTTTCTGATGATTGCAGTCTTAATGACACCATAAGAGTTCATCTAATGAACTATTACTATATTTACCCCTTGTTATAGGCTAGTTTTTTAGTTTCTACCTTTTAAACATAAGAGTCATGCCTTTCAGCCTAAAGTATTATTCTTTCCTTCTGTAACTGACTCTCCCAGTGGAGAAGTAGGGTGAATAGGGCTTTAACTATCAATTTGTGCCTTTGAATGTGTGAAGTCTGTTTTTTAAGCCCCTTTGAAACTGCTGTAATCAAATTTCCCAACTTTAAATAATAAGAAAAAAATACACAAGGGAACAGTTTGCAAATATATACATAGGATTATCCTCTTGTCCCACATAACTTAAAGAAAACCAATAATTTAATATGGTTGCAAACTCTTGCCTCTGCTCCCCAAAGAAACCCTCTAAGAAATGCAGAAAAGTAAGTTTGAGTGAAATTATGAAAAGCCAAAAAAATTTAAGCCAATGCCATAATCATAAAGAAGATAATAATACCTTTCTTTCCTATAATAGTTAATAGATGTCAAAATGGCCGAGTTTGATACCCACAGAGGCCCCTTCAGTCACAGATTTCAGAATTTCCATTTTATTGGACTTATATTTGATCCAGAGGTGTTGTATAAGCCCCTTCCTGGCAAGCAGCAGCATGTCATTAATTTTTTCCGATAGTCTTGAAAGTTTACTCTTCTAATTGATGTTCCCCACACCAATCACCATAGAAGGTTCCCGTTTGTGAACATCATTCCAGATTCGCTGTTCTCCAGCGCACTGGCGCCTGAGCAGCTCTCTCTGAAGGAATCTTCTCGAATGGCCCGATCTGCTTTAAAATTGCAGAGATGACTCCAGCTGGAGGTGTCTCTTGTACATTCACATGCCATTCATACACAATGTCCTTGGCAACCACTCAACTTTTAAAAGGGTTTTAAAACTCCAAATGACATGATGAATTATAGGAATAGTGCCAACTAAATATTTATTGAGTGCCTACTCTGTTAGGTGCTCTTCTAAGCCTTTTATATTTATTAACTTATGTAATCTTTACAACAACCCTAAAAGGAAGGGACTGTGTTATTTCTGTTGCTTTACTGAAAAGAGAATTGAAATACAGAAAGGTCAGGCAACTTGCCCCAGTGGGAATTAGGGAGAAAAGCTATTAAATAGTAAAATCTAGTCAAAGTCAGGCAAAGTCATGCTGTTTTCAAAGTCTAACCACTTAACCACTAAAGGTGCTGTTTTCACCCTTCATTATTTGAGTGTCTTCTATGATGGTCTTCCATTTTTTTTCCAATTCTTTAGAGAAAGGAAAGCTATTACTAGACGTGTAACTGGATAGACCTTAAAATAAATGATGCCAAGTTGATGCCCTGTCTCTAGATGGATGGCTCACATAATCTTTCAGGTATGTGGAAATGTTTTCACAAATAGATGGGCTGATGTATGGCTTTTTCTTAGACAGAAACCTTAAAAATCTCATCAAAATGAAAGAAGAGTCAGTTGTATAGAACTAAAAGCCTTTCTAAATTGATTTTTAATTTCCACTGAAATAATAGTAGATAATTAATTTTTACATTAGAGAATTAATATTGAGGCAGTCATTTTTCCCAAAATTGCCCAGCCAAAACTTGTAAATGCTGAAACTCAAAATGCAGAATACTTACAATATTCAAAGCCAATCAAGAACATGCCTAAACGAAACAAACTACTTTCCTTCTCTTCTGATTAACATGAATGGATGCTACTTCTCCACAACTACTCTAGGCTCACTTTAATCCTCTTACTTTCTAGGTTAAAAATGAGACCAGTCAGTGCATTTTCCCAGCTTCTTGAAAATATCTAATCCTGATTTTCAATCCCCCTTACAACCAGGCAACACAAACCCAATCCTACAAATTCCCTTTTACTGAAACAACCATCTCTCTGAAGTGCCTTCTTTCTGTGCCATAAGCTAAATACATGTAAAGTAGAATACTGGCATGTTCTAAGTGCTCTTTGGTTGATGGCTGTGCATTTCATGTTGCTTGACAAAAAATTGTTGTGCTAGGGTACACTGAAAACCAATATTTAATGAGAAGACAGACTCAGATTTGGGTATATTGAGTTTAAGGGTGCTGTTGGAATATTTAGCCAATACTGAAGGAGCACTGGTCTGAAGATTTCATGACACAAAAGGATGCTTATTTATAAATTTATAGTCCCAACTTTGGAGCTAGAATGTGGATAGGGTCACCCAGTGTGAAAAGTGTAGGGGAAAATAATGAGGAAACTAGTACTGAATCTTAAACAGCCCCAGTAAGAGAAGATTCTACAGAGAAGAACAGACCCCAAGGAAAGGCGAGGAAACACATCCACAGAAAAAGCATGAAGACCTCAAGTGCATCATTACATACATGAAGGAAGACATTGTCGCAAGGCTGGAGTGCACAGGAGCTACCAGTAAGAAGACAACTGAAAAATTCCCTCTGGCATTCTTGCTGATACTTTTTTCCTGAGCTACAACAGCAGCAAAAGAGTGACCACGTTGACAAGAAGTATGAGATAAGCTAATTTTAAAATGACCATCAGGGAGAGACACTATGATAATGCTATAATAATAGTTGTGAGACTGATCATTTAAAACCTTTTTGCCCCATACTAGTTGCATGGTCAAGATACTTAATGTGTTTGTATTTCAGTTTTTCCATCTTTCAACCGTGGAAACTCCATAACTGATCAGATGGTTATGGACATTATTCATAATTTCTCACTTATTAGAAGTCCTTAAACATGTTGCAAAAGCCCAGCATGTAGCAGTACAGGCTTGAAAGTAGACCAATGTGAAGGTTGAAAATAGAGATAAGACACAGGAAGTTGACAGGGACCTAGACGGAAGGAGTAGGCAGGTTTCTTCTCAACTCCTAAGGATTCATTCAGGAAGTATAAGGCAGGTAATATGATTATGTTTCTGAAATCAATATGTCTACCATTGAACTTCCCTGTCAATCCGGCCCTTTCTCTAAATACTCCATTTTTTAGTAAAGGAATCTTTCAGCTAAACACATCAAACCACACTGGAATTCTCCGCTGTGTTTACACATTAACTCCGTTTCATTCTACTTCTCCATTGCCAATCCTACTGTTCCTGTCCAAGATCAGCAGGCTGGGGCTACTTGGAGTCCTTGGCATCGGTCTCCTAGCCCTGTTTGTCCACCTGTGAGCACCGCATGGCCTCACACGGAAGCCCAAGCAGGCGAGCACACAGTCAGTCCTTCCATGATGCTTCTCTCGGCTACTTCAGCAGTCTTGCTGCGAATCACCTCACCCATGTTTTGAATTATCCAACTTTATGCAACTCCCACAGGATCCCAAGTTTGGCCTCCATCTGGACTTTGCTACCTCTGACCCCTGTTCCAAGGAGACTAGCTTCCCTCTCTCTCTGTCAACACTTTCCCATGTTGTCCTTCGATATTTATGACCCTGCCCCCATGTGTAATTCACTTTCATTTTATTGTGTCCCAGCGATGCTCTGTATGGATTCCTTTGACAGCACTCTCTCACACTTAGTTTTAAAACCTTTGTAGTCAAGCTGGAGGAGCATAAAATAGATCATTTTAATTGTGTGTCCTGCCCCTGGTGGTGAAGGCATTCAGAACATGCTGTGGCCCAAAGCAGGAAATGAACACACTCTCTCTGGGAAACAAAACCTAGCCTATCCTCTGAGAAAAGAATAATGTCATCCAATTTTATGGCCATAATTTAAAATGCTCCATGACCCCCAAAAAAGCCTTCCCACTGAGGATAAGAAAGGGTTATCTTCCTCTTGCTCAGATATAATTTCACCTCATTGATGAGGAGGACCCTTCAGAAGTCAGCCATTGTTTCCCATGAGGGTACCTAAGCAAGGATATAATTCCTGAACTAAAGAGAGAAATCCTCTGATAGAAGGATTTTTGCCTATATATCATTTCAACAAGAATACTGGGCAGTGGCCAGGTGAAGTTTGTTCCATTGAGATGTTGAGAAGCAAAGTGAAGTTAAGAGTGTCTTGCAGAGAAGTATGTTCCTAAGAACCTGGGCAGACCGGAAGCAGAAAAGGCTGCCATTGCTGATGTCATTGCCAAAGAGACAATTCGTTCTTGATTATCTGACTTCTGGCTACTGCTGGATGTGAGAAAATAGGGGCAGTTTCAATAGGAATTTCAGTAAAAATATGTGTGTAACACGTAACAAATGGCTTTCTACTACCGCACAGACCGGGTCATATGCACTGAGGTGCTGGAGGAGAAATGTTCCTGGGAGTCAGAACCCAGGAGTCCCTTTCATTTGTTCCACTGGATTTAGTACATGATTATGTGCCACCTTGCAGTGCAGGAGTGAAGAGAGTTGTCTTCAACCGAGGAGGCACAGTTGAGGAACAGGCAAGGAAGGACACGGTTAAAAAAAAAGGACCTTTCCTGGAATGCCGTACACTTCATTATGGCTTCTTTATTCTTCATTCAGGAGAGGAATTTTCACCTACTGAAATAAAATGGCAATCACAAGCTGAATATTCTCATCAAGCATAGAACTCTTCGCCTCTTGCATTTTGAGAATGATTTTTCCCTGCTCCAACCTGGAGGGTGGAGATTGGACGGGAAAACTGAGGCCTAATTGGCTTCCTCAGTGAGCAATAAGGAGAAAGCAGATGTATGAGCGAGCTTCCATGCTGCAGGGCAAAGTAGAAACAACTGAGGTGAGGTTATTTACCTGGAGAAGCACCATGGAGAGCGAGACAGGTGATCCTGTGAACTCTAATTGCCTGTGCTCATGTCTGAGTGAATAAAGCCCAGGTGTGGCAGTTATTTGGGGAATCTATGTAGAAGAGAGACAGGACGTCCACCTCTGGCCCCTCAGATTTGACCTTGTTTCTTGTCTCTTTATTTTTCATTTTTGTCACCATCTGGTCAGGTTCGAGCTCAGCTTATAGGCTGGTTCCTAAATGGGAGGAATGGAGAGGCAATTCATAATTTCTCCTTTGACCCAGGAATTTAGGCAAAGAGTAATTTGGAGTTTGCCTATGTGTCCTCTATGTAAAGCAGTGTCTTCTATCTCTGCTTAATGCCTTCTTATTGTCCAAATAATCTACTACTGTGTGAAGTACTTTCTGATATTCTGCCTACACTTTGTCATCACCCAAGAGAGTGATGAGGACATCACCTGGGTCGTTTGTGCTACAGTTGCGATGTTGAGTAGCCCCAAAAGGCCCAGATATTAAAGTTTTGGTCCCTTGAGTGGCCTGTTGGGAGGAAGTAGGAACTTGTCACTGCTCTCTGGTATGCAGCTCATGCTTCTGTTTCACCATGTGTCTGACCATATATGCCCTCTCAGCGTGGACCCAAGGCCACAGGGCATGCCTCTAAATTCTGCCCAGATAACTCATTTCAGTGATAAGGCACATGGTCACTAGAGTGCAGAAGCATAGAATGCTGCTGTAGCCTACTGACATATTTATCTACAATACAGGGCCTAGGTTTCTCAAGGAAGGGACCATCTAATTTATCTTTGCATCACCAGCTCCTACAGAGTCTTGTGAAATCACACAAATTCAGATAATATTTATTAAACTAAACCAAAATAGAGCAAATTGGAATGATGGCAGTATACTAAATCAAACCATTAAAAATATTTTTAATGTACTTCCAAGGGAAGTGCTAGGATGATTGAAGCATTAGGTCAGGGAAATGGAAATATGGATGGAATGGTACACCATCTCTGCATGATACA
>PVIR01034516.1:0-17137 GCA_004026965.1 Petromus typicus
GCTTCCATTCTTGCCCAATACTTGAAAATAGAGAAAATACAGCTTAAAACGTCACTTCTGAATATTTTGATACAATGTTGGACGTTGTAAACTCTTTAGAGAAATATTTGACTCCAGGTGCATATACTAGAATCACAAAATTTAACTATTTTCCTCAATCTTTCCATTCCTGTGTCTTAAGAGTGGAAAGGAAAAAGGAAAACATTTTAATTTCAACCAGCATAAAACACTAATGCTATTAGTCATTTAAAACATTGAGGGGAAATGTATTCTTCAAAATTAATAAAGTGAGGAAGCACTTTACACAAACATTTTTGGAAAGAAATCCACTAGGCCTAGTTAGTAGCACTTGACATTATGTCAATACTTTGAACACTATAGGACTTAGGGGAGGGCTGAACACTGTGGGGGAGGGGTAGTGGACCTCATTCTGTCCTCGGGTGAGGGAGGGGCTGCTAGGGAGGTCAGCTGAGATGTGGAGTATCCCAGTAGGTAGGGAAGATAGGGATTTTAGAACATGGGGACATCCCTATGCTAACAGGCAACAGGGCCCATTGAATAATTTTTAACCTACCATTTGGAAGCTCTGTGATTTTAGACAATTTTTATATCTCTAAATGCCTCTGAGCCCTATAATTAATATGGATCTATTAGCAGTTTTGCCCCAGCTTTTAGAAAAATATATGAGGTAATGTAATAGGACAGAAACCCCTGACCTAATCATTTAGTGTTCCATGTGTAGCAGTCACAACTGAGCATATTTTTTAACGTTTCTGCATTTTAATTTCTCATGTCTTGAGGAGTAAAGTGCTCACGTGCTATGTAAACATGTTTTATTTGAGTTGAATTTTAGTAAAAAAATGCAATACTTTAAAAAGCCAATTAATATAGCCCTCCTTCCTCCCTCTTTTTCTTCATCCATCCATCCATCCATCCATCCTTCTCCTCCCCTCCCCCCTCCCATCCCTTCCTTCATATTTGAACTTATTATTTTGGCTGAGGTATGGTGAGACTGGAGCAGATATACCAAGAGGAAATGAATAGAGTTTCACCCTTTTATTACCCCTAGTTCCTAAGGAGAGTTCTGCATGCCACACAGGACATCTTGGGGGAAGCGCCAGCATCAGTCCCAAGCCAGAGGGAGAGGAGACAACTGTGGACAGGCATCTTTGCAGCAGTTCCTGCAGAATGGTGCAGTGGGGCCAGCAGGGTTAGGACTGGTCAGCGTGAGTGATTTCAACACACTGTGGACACTAGGGGCTGGTCCTGGTTGGTTACTTCTGGCCATTAGGTTTGGTAGATAGTGACCCAGAGAGTGCAGAAGTGGATAGGGTTGTGGCCTTAATGCACCATTCAAGAAGAGAAACTGACTAGCTTATGCAGGGCTCTTAGATTGACTCAGGCTAGTTACATGTAACAGTATATGTGAGGTGCCTATTGTGAGGAGAACCGTAGGCCAAGGAATTCACCAGGTGAACATGAACTGTGACAGATGCACTCTGCTAGGCCACAGCAAGAGCTGCATAAGGCTGTTATCCTCAGTTCTCTTTTAATGTGAGAAATTTCCACCTAAGGGAAGAACAGGCAGCTTTCTGTTGCTACTTCAGTTTTATTTGGCCAAGCACAGGTGGGAAATGTTTTGGGATAACTTCTTAATGAATCATGATATGTCAAGAAGTTCATTTACAGATAGTTCTTGACAATTTTCCATCTAAAAATCATTTTTGTTTGATAACCCTTAAGTGACTGATAAGTGAGGAATCGCCCAGTGTTTCATATTAGCCTTCCTGTTGCTCTGTTGGAGTGGATGTTACCAAACACTGAGGAAGTGGGGAGAGACCATTATAGGATGATTTGGTTTGTTTCTCGCTTTGTTTTATATTTTGGTAAAATGAGAGACAATAGGACATGGGACTGAGAAGTATAATACAGTGTGTAGTTTGTAGTATTTATTGCAGCATAATATTTCAGCAGGAAATGTAAGGCCTCTTGTTTATTACTTAAAAAGAGAGATCTGAATGTGCCTACCACATTCCTGTAATGAAGAACAGACACATTTGCAGTCAAAATAATCAGGATTCCAAAGAAAATCCTAGGTTAATAGATTTGCATGAGGAGTTGTTTAAATAGATTTCTATGATTTCTACTTTCTATGAGTATTTGTAAGTTTGAAAAATTTTCCTATTACTGATACCTAATTATTTGTAATACAACTTGCCATAGCTATGAATAAACCTGCATTCTATTTTCAACATCAGACCATATAAACATTCAATAGTATAACCAATGGGAAAATGATGTCTGTGGATTTTCACACACTGTGTTAGGAAATAAATTCAAATATTCTGAGACCTAGCTTATATGTTTTCTGTTACCAGACAGACATATCACACTCAGTGATATAGAAATATATTTCATCTCAAAACTTGAAGTCACTAAATACAGTTTGCAAATAAATCATATAAATATATGTACAAATTTTAAAATTTTGTTTACAAGCTTGTATATTAAATAAAGCATATCCAATGAACTGTAGGAAGAGCTACAGTAGCATATATAGACTGGGCATTCACAAAGAATATTTTATTCATAAGATTTGTAACAGTCAAAGAATCATGGATATAGGAAGAGTTCTAATGGAACCAGGAATTTTTCCTTGGATAAATCATCCTTTCTGGAGTTCAGCCTTCTTTCTTAAAAGATAAAAGGAGTGACACATTAAATACTTTCTGAGATTTTATTGACTCATACCATTAACATTTTTTAAGCAAAATTTTCTCAAATTTTTGGAAAAATATGTGGTATGAAATATAAATTTTAATATATAAACAAGTAATACATTTTGCCTTGGAATGATTTCTTTTTTTAAAATTTTTTTTATTTTTTTGAGACAGGGTCTCACTTTGTGGTTCAGGCTGGCCCTGAGCTCAGCCTCAAACTCACATCACAGCAATCCTCCTGCCTCTGCCTCCCGAGTGCTGGGATTACAGGCGTGAGTCACCATGCCCGGCACTGTGGTATGTGGTGCTGGTTGCTGCTGGACGTGAGTCTCCACATCCAGTATGGTATGTGGTTACCGGGGATCAAACCCAGGTCCTTGCACTTGTAAGGCAGGCGCCGGAACCACTGAGCTAACTCCCCGGCCCCTTAGAATGATTTCTTTTTTCAAATAGTTTCATGGAAAGGGATAATCAACTGTACATGTTTAAAGTGTATAATTAGAAAGTTTTGACATGTGCAAACATCTATGAAATTATCACCAAAATTAGAATAATGAATATATCCATTCTTAGCATCTCCTCATGTCTTTGTATAATCCCTGTCTTTTTATGGCCCTGTGCCCAGGCAACCAGTGATCCCCTTCCTATTGCCATGGTTTTTAGATAGTCTTTTAAAGAATGTTATATAATGCCATCATATAGTATGTATGCTTTTTGGAGGGAGTAGTCTGGTTGCTGTCACTTAGTTCACTTACATCTAGATTCATTTATGTTGGTGCATGTGTCATAGTCATTCCTTTACATTGTGAAATATTCCATTAGAACATACCAAAATTTATGCATTAACAGCATAGACATTTTCATGCTTCCAGTTTTTATCTACAGCAAGTTAACCTTCCAGCAATACTCCTGTGTGTCTTTGTATGGGCATATGGCTTCTCTTAGGTAACTATTTGGGGAGTGAATGGCTTGTAGTAGATCTGTTTAACTTTTATTTAATGGGCATGAGTTTCCATGCCCAGTATTGTGGTATGTGGTTACTGGGGATCGAACCCTGGCCCTTGAGCTTGCAAGGCAGGTGGTGGAACCACTGAGCTAAACCCCGGGCCTAATATCTGTTTAACTTTTAAGAAGCTACTAAAATGTTTCCAAGTAGAGGCACTATTTTAGATCCCTCAGTAAATGTAAAAGTTTCATCTCTTCTACATTATCATGAACAATGGCATGGCCAGGCCAGTGTTTTACATTTCAGTCATCCCAGTTAGTATGAAATGGATCTCATTGTGATTTTAATTATCTGTACTTTTCTAGTGACCAGAGTTATTCATGTTCTCATTGGTCTCTATTAAGCAACTTTTTTTTCAAAATACCTGTTCAGATATTTTTTTTTCATTTAAAGTTAGGATGCTGGTTTTCTTATGGAGCTTTGAATTCTTTATACATTATTGATATTTTTACTTAAAAAATGTATTCAGCAATGTTCAGTCTGGGATGAATTATCTCTTAGAACCTTGCTGCTTTCTTTACCTGTGAATCATGAGGTTCACAGCCTGCCTGGTGCAGTGGGCATTATTCCCGGGTCTGTCTGAGAACAAAGATCCATCATGTCTAATTCTTTGGAGCCTGTCTTTCTTTGGTCTTGCTTGGTTTATTTCAAGGACTGTGTTGACCAATAATAAGTGAGAAATATGAGGAAACCCCACAGCCCTCCAGAGCCCCTCAGCACTTTTTTCCAGGGTACTACTGATTCACTCTCTCTACAGGGTGGCTTGGAAATACAAGATAGAATATGGAGATATTGGGTGCATTTGCCTTAATTGCTACTTGTCTCTCAAGAATGACTGTCCTTTGCTAATTGCAAAGTCTTAAAATGGTTTTTCTATATTTTTGTACACACACTTAAACATAAAAGATATTCATCATGTTCTCTATGACTCAACATGCTCTTCTGTGTGCATGGGCCTAGGAGGCTTCCTTAAGCACTTGGGCATTTCTATGTCTACTTTTTTAAAATACCACCAGTCTTTTCCACAGTGGTTGTATCATTCATATCAGCCAGAAATGGAGACTCCAATATATTCATATCCTTGGAAATACTCTACTGCTTTTTGATTTTATTTGAGTTATAGCCATTCTAGCAGATGTGGTTTTCATTTGCATTTCCTATTCACTGATGATGGTGGTTATTTGCATATTTCCTTTGGAAAAACATCTAGTCAAGTTTTTTGTCTATTTTAAGAATCACATTGTTTTTGTTGTTGAGTTGTAAAAACTTTGTCTTCTCTTCCATTTTGTGCATTTTATTTTAGCTTTCTAGAGAGTGATGCGTATGTAATAGTTTTACATTTTAAGAAAACACAAATTATGTATTTTTGTTGTTGCTTGTGTGTTTGGTGACACATCTAAGAAAATATCCCCAAACTGAAGGGCATAAAGATTTACTCATATGGTTTTTATTAATTAACATAACTCAGATGTTTTATAGTTAAAGATTTTACATTTCATTCTAATGCACTTTATGTTAAATTATAACATAGTGTAGATCTTATATTTAGTACGTAAATTAGTTAAGAAGTGTGAGGAAGGGTTTTACTTCAGTCTTTTACTTGTGGCTAGTCAGCTGACTCAGAACCATTAATTTAAAGATCATTCTTTTCCCATTGGATGATGTTGATGCCCGTGTTCCAAATCAGTTGACTACAGATGATGAGTTTAATTCTAGATGTTGAATTCTGTAAACTGATCAACATTCCTATCTTCATGCGAGCATCACACTCTTTTCGTTACTGTATTACTTTGTGTTATGTTTTTAAATTGAGAAATATGAGTCTTCTTTTTCCTTCAGTTGTTTTAGTTTTTCAAGTTCTTATAATTTCATATAAATTTTAGAATATGCACATTAATTTCTACAAGATATTAAGCTAAATTTCTAACACAATTTACATTGCATCTGTATGTTAATTTGGGGAAAATTGCTAATATTAAGTCATTAGTTGATGGACATGGAATGATTTTTCACTCATTTGGATCTTTAATTTCTTTCAAAATTATTTTGTTTTCAGAAGTGTAAGTTTTGCTTTTCTGCTATATTTATTTGTAAATTCAGTTCTTATTCCTGGTGTTATTTTAAATGGCATTGCGTTTTCAGCTTCACTTTTAATTTGTTCATCTTAAGCATACTGAAATAAAACCATTTTATATTTATATTATATCTTATAATATTGATGAACTCTAGTTCTAGTATAGAAGATATTTGGGTGGATTTTGGTACTTTCTACATAGCAGATTCTGTGATCTGAAATTATAGTTTTACTTCTTAATCTGAATAGCTTTTATATCTTTTTCCTGCTCCACTTTCCTATCTAGAACTGTAACAGTGTTGAAGTGAATTGTTTGTGATAGGAAAAGTAATCAGTCTTTCACCATTAACTAGAATGCTGATTGTGGATTTCCCTTCCTCTTTCCCTTCCTCCCTCTCCTCCTTTGCCTTTTATCAGGTTGTAGAAGTTTTCTTCTCTTGATTTCAGATAATCAGTAGAATTACCGTCATGTCATCTCTGTCCCTGATACATCCCCTCTCCCAACTTCCTTTGGAGTTTTATTAGATACAAAATAAACCCACACAGTATTCTGAGAAGGACTAACACTTCTCAGTATTTAAAGTTTATTTTTGGGCTTCTCTGAACATTAACCTATTTTTCTCATTGACTCCTCAGAATCCTGAATGTAATGATGGGATTATTCTTGAGGTTTTTAAAAAATGGCAAAACTATGACTTCTCTTCATCTTCCTCTTTGGTTAGGGTTTTATCTTGAAAATCATCTCTTGCCAACCTGTCTCACCCTCCTTCACACATTTCAGAATTAGAGCAGCTACGTTTGGTTTGATCATATCTATTGCCTTCTTAGAATCCATGAGATTCCCAATTGCTTAATTTAATCAAATAGTGATTTACTGATCAAATGCTTTTTCAACTGCTCTCTAGGATCTGTTCTTCTTCCACACCTTGTAACATGAACCCACTTGCTATTCCCACAAACAACAAAGTTATATTTTTATCCTATTACCTATCAGTATGTAATTTCTACCTCAGAGTTGAAATTTATTTTTATTTGCATAATTTGTATTTTTAATTCAAAGTGGGAATTATGTAGCAGAATTTAAAAAGCTATTTATACTTCTTTACTATAGCAAAACAACATTCACTTCCCCATACAAGTCGCCAATGTTTATCTGCAGGTGATCATGCAGACACACTGTTTTGCATATTTATTGCTCCCTTCCACGAAAAAGCACATCCTCTTTATCTTCTAGATTTTTCTCAAAACACATTTCAGACAGAAAGTTTGTTCATTTTAATGCTATTCCAATAATTCCAGGAGCTTTTGTGATTATAACTATTCATTTGTAATTGATTGTACAAGACATGCCTTATTTAAGAAAGTACAATGAACAAGCATGTATAATGTATACCAGAGTGTGATTGCCTTTATAAATTTTATTCACCATTGGGCTCATACAAATATTACTTTATATTTTCTGTAAGCTATTAAAATTTAAACCAGGAAACACTGTTTTCAAGGATATGGAGTTTCTATATACTTATAAATCCATGATTATAAATAAATAAAATGAGTTGCTTAAAAGATATATGAAAGAATACAAACTGTGACATAACTTAAGCCATAAAAAAGTGAAGTTTGTAGTGCTTTGGTGTTATATGTTTTATAAAGCTGTTCCTAGATATTCATATATGCCAAACACCTACTGTGAGTATCATTTCCTTTAAATATCTCTATAAATTCAGCCCATTCTGGGATGATCCATTCAAGAAAAATGAATTAAAATTATTGTGCCATGATTTCCTATCCTAAGTCTATTGAGTGGATAGAAGTGGAACAGAAAACAATGAGAAGAGAGAAGGCCTTGACTCATGCATGAAATCAGACAAAACTTCTAATAGGTGAAACTTGCATTGAGTCATGGAGGAGATGCTGAAGTTAGCTAAGTAGGAGGATGGGAATGGTGACCACTTCATAAACAGCAAAGCAGATCTGTGTAGAGACCATAGAGAGTGTGCAACTGTGAGAAATTGCCAGCATTACTACTAAAGTGGCAAAGTATGCAGATGCGATGATGGGGATACATGGGGAGGAAGGTAAGTGAGCACTGGATCACACAGAGCTCTGTGGGCTAAAGCAAGGAGCTTGGCTTCTCCTCTGCGGCCACTGGAACTTATTTGCAATATAGTTTCTTTCTTTTTTTTTTGCAATATAGTTTCTATAGGCACACTATGAAGGAAAAATCCTACTTCTTCTATCATGGGCAGGGAAACATTGAAAAACAAAGACACCGTATATTCCTCTTAGGGGAAGGGTATCAAAAAATCAGGTACATAACTGACTTCAATTTTTCTGAGTTCCATGGATTTTATTCCTTTGAAAAATACTTTTATCTTATTTTCAAAGATCTAAAGTATAAAATTGTTTACTTGTTTCTAGCAGCTATTTTTCCTCTCACAGATTGTACCTGCCTTTGAATGTGCCTTTCAATACGATGTTTTCCAACTTGAATCTCAAGAGTAAGGCCCCGAGCATGAAAAACATTCATTTTATTTTTTAAAGAGAGCTTTACTTCTTTCCTGGATGCACATAGAAAGTTTTAGGCTGTATCAACACCAAGAGCCATTTACAGGCAAAACTTCATCTTGATCTTTGGCAAGCCCTCAAGGGAAGAGGAGATTAATGTCGCATGTCATTCCCAGCATCAGATTGGAAGGAGGATTTATAACTGTGATGAATGTGTTAGTCTCAAATTTGAGAAAGACTTGCACCTTTGACTACATCTGTGCAGTGCCACTGTGACGATTCGGAAAGCAGGAAAAATCAGGGGGGAAATGGACTCACTGCTTGCCTTCTGATGTGGTGGGGGAGCAATGAGTGCACTCGATTTTAAAAATCCAGAACTTAAAAAAAAACTACTTTGCATACTTGTACAATTTTTTCTGAGGCTTTTTTTAGGGGGGAGGGATGCAAAGTCCAGGTGATTAATAATGAATTTACAATAAAACAGATTTAATATTGGTGTATGAGGGGCGGAAATGTCAGTCCGTGTGTCTTCTCTGTTGGGGATAGATCTGTAGTAGAATCTGGATATTGCCTTGCCTGTCAAATCTGTGAGCCATTGATTTCCTCAGCAAGGCTGATTGGCTGATACTCCTAGTCCATGCTACACCTTGGAAAGAAAGAGGGCAGAGAAGGGACTGAATAAGATTTAGAGTGAATTACTGGGTGTTAGAATTTATATCAAGGTGTTCCCCCAAAGCCTCATGCTCTCAGAGGTGGTGTTCTGGAACTGGATGGATCTGAGGTGTGTGTGTGATAATCTCCATTATGGTGTGTGGTGCTGTGTTAGTCCACTAATTATTTCTTCATAGTTCTGGGGGTGGATAATAGAAGGACCCATCCTGGGTGTGGGTGGCATCATCCAAGGGGCTTAGAGTCTGAACAGGCTAGAAGGGAAAGCAAGGCTTAGTAATGCAGCTGCTCTTCTGCTGCTTCCTGCCTACCCTTCCATGGACTGTCTCTCCTCTGCCATGCCAGCCTGCTTTGCAGTCAACCAACTATGACTGAAACCTCTATATACTGTGAGCTAAAATAAACCATTCTTCCTTTGATTTGTGGATGGCAGGTATTTTGCCTCAGCAATGAGAAGAGAAAGATGCAGGTTCATTTTTACATTTTAAAGAGACACAGGTAGAAGTAGGCATTGGTGATGGTTAAATGAATGAAAAGACTTTTAAGAGAGAAAAGGTACACTTTGTAAAGTGGGCTGTGCCTTTGGTTTTCTTCTTGGATTTTTGTTTTATTTTATTTTTTGTACTGGGCATTGAACCTCAGCCCTTGTACATGCTAGGCAGGCACTTACCACCAAACGACACTTATAGTCTTTGATTTTTTTTTTTTTTTTAGTTTCATAGTTTAATGTGTTCAAAAGAAGACAAAGGAAAGGGATTTTATTTGAACTAAAATCTGGGACTGAATTTGAAAAGAGGAAGGGTATGCTTGGGGGTGTTGATATGGTCATTGACATGGACTCCATGGGGAGAAAGTTCTAAAGAGGTACTCAAGTTTAAAAAGTGGGTCAAAATCAGTTGTAAAATTATCTTTTTTTCTTTAACCCAGAAATTCTCCCCTGAACACTTAAATGGGTTGTGTTTATGTGAGAGGCAATTTCTCTGGAAATGTGTTACTCAAGCGATTTCTTGAGTAACTTTCAAGAGACTGTTTTGACAAGGTTCATGAAAATGGTGTTAGGAATAGGAAATTACTTCTTTAATAACTCTGCCATTATTGGTGTAAAGCATTTTATATTTTTCTTGGTGATTTGCATACAGATGGGGCCATATGGACTCAGAACTGTTTTTCTTTGTGTCTCTTTCCATTCCTATCCAGACAAGATATGCAGATCAAGCTGTCCTAAAAGAGTCAGGGATTTTAATTAGTTTTGAGAGAGAATTGAGCCTAAATATAGCTTTGGGATTAGAATTGGAAGGATAGGGTTCTGCTTAACTGCTCTTATATTGACCTTGCAAAGATTTTATATTGCCATAGAGTTTTAGGGCTAAAGGAGCTTAGAAATCAAATAGACCAGATGAACTTGGACTTCAAAAGGAAAGGGAGGCATAAGTTTGAGTTAGCCTTTCCTGCTATATTGTGCTTTTCAGTTGACAAGATGTAAAACTCAATGGATAAAATTTAGAGAATTAAAAATAGATTCCAACATAAAAAATATTAGAAAATTCTGGTTGTTCTATGGATATTATAATCAATTTGTGTGTTATTACTTAAAGGTTGTGGACATTACTAAACCTCTCCTTGTAGACCTGAGGACTTTTGATTTTTGGAAATCCATTAGGAACATGTTTTGACATTTCAAATAATTAGATATAAAGTCATGTAATGTTAACCTTTCTGAGCTACAAACTCACTCTCACTGAAGATTAAAAATTCTCCTTTTCCTTTCACCTGTTTAGAGTGCTGTTTCTTTTCCTCATCTTTCCTTCCAGGAAAACACAGCTCAAATCTAGTTCCTCCAGTTTGCCTATTGCCCTCATTTCATTTGGATTACTGTACCTTTTTCTGGCAAGTAATTTCACTGCATGGTAATTTTTTTGTGAGGAGTTATTTATGGTTATGTAACTTTTAATATTTTGATATTCTTAAAATATGGAAGCCATAACCTCTCTAAATTTACATTTCATAGCATAGCGTGGATCTCAGAGTGCTTATTATCTATTATATATTTAATAAATAATTATGGTTTATGTTATGAAGGAGTTTATTCATCATACATGAGCTTAGGGTCAGTGGTAGAGAATTTGCTTGCCATGTGCAAGACCCTGAATTTGATTGGAGAGAGAGAGACAGAGAGAGAGAGACACACACACATACACGCACAGACAGAGACAGAGAGAGAGAGAGAGAGAGAGAGAGAAAAGGAGGAAGGGAGAGAAGGAAGAGAAGAGAAGAGGAGAGAAGAGAGAGGTCTTATATAATTTGTATTTAGATTTGGACTAAGTAGTTTAGACATAGTAGTCTCTTGGCTTTCAGACCATATTAACTATATGGGACTTTAACTTTTTACAATTACAAAAATTCAGAAAATCAAGGCTTATATGAAAGCATTTATTTTTAAATGAAGTTTATTATTTAAACTAATCTCTTATTTATTAGTTAGAAAATATATCTATAATATTAACTGACATTGTTTCAAATAAATTTTGAGATTTTTCAAAATCCAATTAATAATTATTTCCAAATTCAAAATTTAGAATCTTAAATCTATATAATATAATAATAATGATATAATATAATAGTATTTATAGTACTTTTATAATATTATATTATATTATAATAGTCTTGAAAATAGAACTAAAGTTCTACCAACAATAAAATATAAACTTGTATTTAAATCTGAAAGAAGGTTAATGGATCCTAGAAAGCAAATCATCTCAAAAGAGATCAAAATTATACAATACTTGGTTCTGCACCATCTAGATAAAACAGTAAGTACTACAATTACTACAGGGGCAGCTAGTATCATGGGGTTTAGTATTCCGGGAATCTACTGAGGCGATGGGTCTGACATTTTATGGGATTTAGCTCCTGAATTCTCATTTGCATGTTTCATTAAGCATGGAATATACTTATTTTTTGCTCATCAAATCAGCATGAACAATACAATTGGCTGGTATATTATGTTATTCAGCTTTTCTTTCCAAGTCTTTATTGGTACATTATGAATACACATCATCATTGCACTCAACATTGAGAGTTTGTACCAGAATATGACATGACTTGATTCTCATTTTTCCCCCTTCACCTATATAAATAAGCTTGTTTCCCCCTTTTTAAAAAATTACTATCACATTCTTTTCCCCTCATTATCTATCCCTACACCCTTTTTCCTTTTAAGTTCAGCTTTTTAAAAACACATATTTGCTTAGGGGACATTTAAAACCCAGCCTATAGCACACATGTGCATTTTTTTCTCACAGCTATAATGAATTATGATAAACTTTATATCTTGCAACAGTAATTTAGAAATTTTGCAGGAAGTTCAAAGTCCTAAGCTCGGGGAGTTTCTAGGGCTCTGTTTCTTCTGGAAGCTTTGGGGACACATCTACCCCCTCATTTTTCTCCCACTTCTCTAAGTCACTGGCATTTCTGCACTCAGGTCCTCACTCCATCTTCACAACCAGCGCAATAGCAACTTCAAATCTTTCTCTTTGGGTTTCTCATTCTGTCCTATGGTGCCCCTCCCCCATCTATCTTTCTCCTATAAGGATTTTTGTAATTATACCAAGCCCAAGCAAACCCTCCTACTTAATCTGGGGTAATTTCCCCTTTTCATTATACAGTACTTTATTTAACCACCCTTGCAAAGTTTGTTTTGACATGGAAGGTAATGTACTCAGAGGTGAGGATGTGGGATCGATGTGTTTCCCATAATCAGTGTGATGCCTCTTGAAATGTAAGGAAGATCAGATTGGTGCTGAGCAAGTTGCAGCTGTGAACTGAGCTGAGGTTCTGAGAAGCACCAACGACTCTTACAAGTCAAAATAGGCTTTCTTTTCTTATGACTTCTACAAATTAGTACAGAGGAAAAGACATTTGTTAAGTCAATAGCTGCAAAGCACGTACCAAGATCTGTATAATTTGGTCCTGTATAAATACTGTTTTTGGAACCATTATTATGGAATTGCCACCTGATTTAGTTTACGATACTCGATGCTTATTCAAGATTAGTTTTTCCCAGGCCTCAGCCAGTGACAGTGAACCTCTTAGTGAGTGAGTTCCCAAACCATAATCCCAAACCCACTTATTTATCACAAAGTGCCAGCAGTGCAATTAAATCTTAATACTGAATCTTTAGTTTAGTGGAAACAACTCACTTATTTGGCTCATGCTAAAAGAGAGGGCTCTCCATACCTCCTGTGGCACATGTGCCATTAGCTTCCCACCCCTGGGTCCCCAGTCAAGTAGCTGAGTAAGTGAAAATCCCCCTTTCTTATAATGTGCACTGAGCACAGGCCAGTTAGGGTCTAGTGGGAGTAAGGGATCCTTGGGAAAATGGGGATTCTCCTGGAGGTGATGGACTTGGAGGATATTGGGTGTGCAAATCCAGGCCCCATCTCCTAGCAGCAGCAGCAGCAGCAGCAGCAGCAGTAGCAGAGAGAGACAGAGATAGAGATAGATAGATAGACAGACAGACAGACAGACAGAGACAGAGAGACAGAGAGACAGACACTGAGACACACAGAGAGATACAGAGAGAGAAAGAGAGAGAGGCCATGTCAGCAGGTGTTGATGAAACTGCAGACCTGTTTAGCTGCTGCTCCAGGAACTCACAGGGCTGCAGTGAAGAAGTGTGGGTGGATAGTGCTCACAGGAACCACGAACTTGCATCTTTACATTTGCATTCACTGGCTAGGACTCTATCCTGTGAAAACCTAATATACATCCAAACTGCAGTGCTGAAATGTTGTTTGCAGAGTACCACTCCAGCAGCAGAAAAAAGCCCAGAAAAGCAGATTTGAAACTGAAGTAATAATAATTGAAACATTTAATTGTTGGTGTTTGTATAATTTATTTTTAAGAAGAAATATAAAATGTTTAAGATACAAAAAGATACTCTATTTTGAAAAGATAATTTCCCACTAGTATTCTCCTAATCAAAAAATCAGTTGAATAAGTAAATACATTTTTTTTCTTGCACCAAATGGGGGTTTGAACTCAGGACCTTGAGTTTGCCAGGCAGGCACAGAGCCACTAAGCTACATCCCTAGCCCTTTATTTTTGGTCAGGCCCTAGCCTGTAGCTCCTGAGAGGAAAAAAGTCTTCTGCCTAAAATTTTACTGTTAAATGTTTTACTTCATAAGTATCATGATATTTCAACTTGGACTCATGTCACATATTATTGACACATGTGTATTGTGATTTTTAAAAAATGTACAGACTGAATATTGCTTATCAAAACTCTTGGAACCAGAATGGCTTCAGACTTCAGATTTGGGATATTTGCATATGTATCTTGAAGTATTTGGAGACAGGGCCCAGCTCTAAACACAGAATTCATTTATGTCACATGCAAACCTTAGGCACTTACCTTCAAAGTGCTTTTGTGCAACAGCTTTAGTAATTTTGCTCATCAAACAAAGCCTCGTGGAGTGGAATTTCCCTCTTGTAGCATCATGTTAGCCCCTTAGAAACTTAAACTTTTGGCAGAGTTCAGGTATGGATTTTCAAATTAGGGATGTTCCAACAAATTATCAGCAGAGCTGATAAGATGCTATGATTGCTATCTCAACTTCAACTGTAATTATCAACAGGATTCATTTTACTGCTGACTTTAATAATCAAATGGCATAAGTTGATACATCTAAATAAATTTAGTAGTAAAATATTAAGGACAGAGTAGATGGCTGCTTTACAGAGCACCTCCAACTGTACAACTTCTCTTGTGATTGCCCAGTAAACATAATACTGATATTCTTGTAGATTTCTTAGTGCAAACCAAAAACAGACTTGGAAGTAAAGAGCTCAGTGCTCATCATCATTTTGTGAAGAAAGTGGAGAAGTCACAGGTTTGTATTAATCCTGCAGCTGACTTTCCCGTGAGAAAAAAAAATCAGACTTGTTTAGTCTTCTCAAGGTCCAGGAGTTGATTCCTTAGCTTTGTTTATAACTGGCTTCTTGGAATTTGGTTTGACTTTGTAATATGTTTGTCTGAAGTCCCCAAAGACAGGTGTACATGATCATTTTTCCCATCATTTTGTAATCAAGGGAGAAATGAGCTACAGAACTTCTGACTTTTTGGCCAGAGGCAGTAACTTTACACTAACAATGTAAACGCAAATGCAGGAAACTGTTCAAAACTTTGTGGATAGTTTCCCTTGAGGTGACTAGTTCTGGGGCTCAGGACTAGTGCTAGGTTTAAGTAAGTTATTTTTATATCTGTTTTGATATAGTGGGCTTTGTTCTAGAGTAAAGCCATCATGGTTAATAAAACTGCATCTTATCCCTTAGCTAAAATAAACTATAATAATGTTACTTTAAAGTGTTGTGAAATTCAAAGTACATTTTCATGCAAATTTTTATGACTAGCCAGGTGTGGTGGTGCACATCTATATAGTTCCAGCATTTGGAAGGCCAAGTTCATGGTCAGCCAGGGCTACGTAGAGAGTTCAAAGCCAGCCTGTACTCCATAGTGAGCCCTTGTCTCACAATTTTTTAAAATATTAAGACAGTCTAACATAATAGCAACCATTATCACCATCAACCCACAGCTGAAGGAAACAAGTCTCCAACAGATTAAATGTTAGCCAAACTCACAAACCAGGGAATTAAAAGTGAAACATAGCGTGCACATTTCTGAACACAATCTATGATTTAGAAGTATGTTGTGATATATTTCTAATAAAAAATTAGAAAAACCGGGCGTGTTCTTTCTTTAGAAATAGGGTGGAATCAAGAGCCAGATCCGATCTCCCTTTGCTGCTAACAAACTTCGGCCACTGCTTTTCTTTCAGAGCCTCAGCTGGGCCACCTGTCCCAACCAAGACAGCCTGGAACTAAATTATATTTTCTTGAAATATATGAAAAAGTATGAAATAATTTCAGTTCATCTACCTATGTTTTAGAAGCTCTAGAGTAATTATCTCCCTCCAACCTCCCTTTGTACATCTTCCTCGTGTCTTCCATATACAACTCACTAACTGAGGAGATGATTTCATGAAGGTGAATCACGCAGGCCTCAGACCTGAACCATAAAACACTTCTTCTGTGAATTGGCTACAAGAGATCCCTTCTCACCTAACCTCACTTAAATTTTCCCAAAATATGTCCTTTTTCTTTTATTTAAGAGAAAGTCAGCAGATATTATACATTAGTTTTCTGGGGCTGATCTAAATTTATAATTTATAAATTTATTTTCTTATGATTGTGGAAGCTAAAAGGTCCAGTATCAAGGTGTTGACAGCTTTAGCATCTCCTGATGTTTTTTTGACACGTGGTTGGCTGTCTCCTTCTGGTGTCTTCACAGCTGACTCTTTGTGTTCTAGTCTCCACTTATAAGGACAGAAAGAGTTTTGAATTCGGGGTCACCTGTACAACTTCATTTTATTTCAAACCCCTAACTCCAAGCACAGTCATATTCTGAGGTACTGGAGACCAGGCCTTCAGGAATTTGGAGGGGGGGTCCTTCAGTCCACAGCATGCAGATCCTAGAAAAATCTGGGTCCTACCCAACAATTCACATTCCTACTAGTGACAGACCAGGAAACTGTGTCTACTTTTACCCAAAGTATATGCTGGCTGCGACGATGACTGTGATCATTCAGCACAGTTGTCAAACTTGTTACTTGGAAGTAGTGTGATGAGGTAGAAAGTGGATGGAGTTTTTTTCCCACTGGTGATTATAATAAATTGAGCTGGTCATTGCTCAGCTTGGCCATAGACAACAGAGGTTGTTGTGACAATCAAATTTGTCAGTTCGTGTGAAGTGTGTCTGGTGTACACAGACATAATGTCGACTCATGGACATTCTTTCCCTTTATTTCTCTATGCATCAGTCCTGCAAAGGTGGTCCAAATTAACTCTCAGAAATATTCCCAGTGAATGTCACAAAGCTTCCAAGTACAGGCTGAATTATTTACAAGCAGCATTAGCCTGATTGTCCATACTCATTGGAAATGACTGGAAATCATTTTATAAATTTAGAAATATCAAATATAGCACAGGTGTTCTTTTATTTCCCTCTAATTAAAGATGACTAAGAAGTATTAAAGATGTATTTCCCCCTTATATTTCTTTTATCTCATTGACTTACAGATCAAGACATTCTTTTTTTTTTTT
>PVIR01034517.1:0-10125 GCA_004026965.1 Petromus typicus
AACCACAAAGCAAGACCCTGTCTCAAAAAACCTAAAAAAAAAAAACAAAAAACAAAAAATAACTCGGGACCTTGTGCTTGCCAGGCAGAAGCTAGAACCACGGAGCTAAATTCCTGGCCTTCAAAATTGAACTTTTTTTTTTTTTTTAAGGTTTTTTGAGACAGGGTCTCGCTTTGTGGTTCAGGCTGGCCCTGAGCTCAGCCTCCAACTCACATCACAGCAATCCTCCTGCCTCTGCCTCCTGAGTGCTGGGATTACAGGCGTGAGCCACCACTCCCGGCACTGGTATGTGGTACTGGTATGTGGTACTGGTTGCCGCTGGGGTGAATCTCCACACCCAGTATTGTTATGTGGTTACCGGGGATCGAACCCAGGTCCTTGCGCTTGCAAGACAGGCGCCGGAACCACTGAGCTATATCCCCGGCCCTCAAAATTGAACTTTTAAGGAAAACTACTTCAAGCCTTTTTTCCCTTCCATAAAATGTATTTAAAATAATTCCCAGCGGTTTCAATGACACAGTAAGACTGTAGTCAGTCTCTGGGCCTGTCCTCTCTCCCTGGAAAGTGTGCTTTCTCACCTTCATAGGGTAAACAGTATGACAGGGCAGCCACACATGTGAACTGGTCACATCTGTCACAGCCTGCCATGTGGGTAACTGACAGTGCAGTACACCCGGATCTCCCATCCTCAACAGTCACTCTAGCACCAACGCGCTGCTCTCTAGAGGGGCTGTACTTGATGTGAATTTGTACTTTTTAATTTCTACTTTAAAAAAAAAAAAAAAACTTAATCCCTCAAACATTCTGTTTAAAGTGGATTAATTCCCACATCTGAGCTTCCGGAACGCAGACACAGACGCAGACAGAGTTGAGCAACGTCCTCCCTTGAAGAGCCAGGCGGGATGTGAGAGACACCAGACCTGATTCTGGTGAGCTGGCATCAGGCTTTTCACAACATCTTCAACCCCCTTGCACTGTGAAGCGTACTGACTATTTTTTTGCCTCTTTTTTTTATTCTCTCCCTCTTTGTAAACCTCTGCAGCCTTAGAGTGTCGGTTGTTTTTGTTTTTGTTTGTTTTCAGCAACTAGAGGGTCCCAAGCGCCCCCAAAAATAAGACTTCACAATACCAACGAAGCGATCTCCTTAAATCATGTACATTTTTTAGTCCTAAATACGTTATATAAAAGAGCCTCTAAAACGCTCCTTTAATCCCCTCTCTTTTCCACGAGAAAGCCCCCGTGCCCAGTGGCTCCTTCTCTCCCACTCTGAGGGTCTCATCTGTCTGAAAACTCAAACCTTTTGACTTTTGCTAATACAAATTATCAGGGAGGAGCTGGGCGCTGCAGGATGGCGATGGTCAACGCTTCTGTGAGGATAGCTTGCTTCCTCCTCCAGTCATCTTGCTTGTTTTTACGATGATCTGGCCTGGAGTTTATATCCCTGTCTAAAATGATATACGTGGTTCAACTTACTAAGTGATATCTCCAGACTTGTTAAACCCTCACAGATGACAGATCAAAAGACTACAGGGGTACCACGGAGGTTCGGATTAACATAAGGTCTTACTTCAAACTTAGTCTTAAACACCCAGCAGAAAAATATAACCCCCAAAATTGATAAGTTAAAAAAAATTAGAGGACTGTACACGCGGCACGGGGTGGGGGTTGGGGGGGGGAGTTAAAAGCGGCCACAGCTTGAGGTCTGACTCGCCACCTGAGGCCTGAGTGGTGGGCAACTGGGAATGGTGGCCTACCCTGGCAAGAACAGAGATGCCATGTCAGGAAACATGCCCACCGTGTGAGTACCTCTCGAACACAGAAGGCCCGGATCCTTCCTGTGGAAGTATGGCGGCGCGCAGAAGCCTGAAAGAGCCTACCTTGAATTTTCGGTTACTTCAAGATTACTTCTTCAGTGAGTTACCCAGAAAGCATGACCTGTTTCTTCGTAGGAGTTATATTACCCAGATGAGCATAGTACGATGTTTTTGTTGATGGAGTCTTCCGAGACAGGGATGGAAAAATCGCAAGCCTTCACTCGACATAATTGTTCCGGTCCGCGGCACAAGGCAGCATAGGGTCGACGACCACCCATCTGTACACAAGGTCAGCCCTGTAGATCCAAAGAGCCTTTGCCAAGCCCGCACCCACGCCGTCCTCCAGGGAAGTGCCCACCGTCTTCCGTCTTTCCAGCAGGAAATGTGGCAGACATCCTAGACGCAACCTCGAGGGGTCCCGAAAGTATCTCCGGGACACCCTGGTTCGCAGCAGGGCACCCAGGCTTTCTCGCATCTCAAGGGCCAAGATCACCGAAGAAGCGTTCATAAAGTAACGTGTCCTGTATCTAGTCGCCTCTGCGCTAACAAGTTGTAACTGTCCTCCAGCTACCTGGCGCACTTCCGGCGAACTAAGACTTCCGGAGACCCAGCCCCGGGCCCGGAAGCCAGCACTATTCCGTGGATAGAAACTAGATGGTTTTAGAAGTAGATGGTTTCTATACTTCACCTTGGGATTCTTGTACTATTTAAGGTAAAGGATAATACTGTGTTTAAAACCTAGGCCAGGGATGTAACTCAGTGGTGACACTGCCTACCTGGCGGGTGTAAGGTTCTCAGTTCAACCTCTGGTTCTGCGCAAAAAAAAAAAAAAAAAAGCCAAGAAAACAAAACAAAACTAACTAATTAAAAAAGAAAAAAATTAAAAGCTAGGTTACATATAAAAAGGGAACTCTAAACCCTACATCAGCCTGCCCCTACCATGATCTCCCACTGATTTATATCACAAAAAAAATCTTATTTCCAGTCTTAGTAACTCTTGCAAAATATCCCCTTAGGTCTCTCTTAAAATATTTCTTAAAATATTATGTCATTCTAATATTCATTCAAATACTCATTGGGTAAGGATTTGTATTTGAGGCTTTTCTATTTATTTATTTATTTTAGTTTGGGTTTTTTTTTTTTTTTTCTTTTCTGAAACAGGGTCTCGCTTTATAATTCAGGCTGGCCCTGCACTCAGCCTCAAACTCACATCACTGCAATTCTGCCTCTGCCTCCCGAGTGCTGGGATTATAGGAGTGAGCCACTGGGTCTGGCACTGTGGTATGTGGTACTGATTGCTGCTGGGTGTGGAGTATTGTATGTGGTTACCAGGGGATCGAACCTGGACCCTGCACTTGCAAGACAGGTGCCGGAACCACTGAGCCAAATCCCTAGCCCTCATTTCAGTTTTTTGAGAAATTGTCTCACTTTGTAGTTCAGGGTGGGCTAGAATTTTATAGCCCAGGCTTACCTTGAACTCAAGGCAATCCTCCTATCTCTGCCGCCCAAGTGCTAGGATTACAACAGGCATGAGCCACCACGCCCAACACCATGGTATGTGGTTACCGGGGATCAGACCAGGGACTTTGTGCTTGCCAGGTAGGCACTGGAACCACTGAGCTAAATCTCCAGCCCTGTATAACTTTTAATTAACTGCACTTCACTATAATAACTCTCTAGCTGTTCTATAAAACTGAACATGTCCTTTTATTACCAAATTGTTAATCTAATTTTTGTAATATAGTTTATACAAATGCTTTCAAAAATGGCATTATCTGACTTTATACTGGAAACAATGTGTGTCTAGGTTTTTGCTTATAAAGAGAAAAAACTCTGTAATTGAATCAAAATATATATTAAATTATCCTATCCAAGTACTAACCAGGCCCAACCCTGCTTGGTTTCCAAGATCAGACAATATCAGGCATGTTCAGGGTGATACGGCGAAAGACTATATACTAGATTCTCAATGATCATTATATATTACTTTTTAAATTCAAAAGAGTGAAACTGGTTCAGTCATGAGAAGATGCTCAAAAAACAAAGTATCTAACACTGTGGCTATGTTTTATTTTATCATTTCATCAGTCACCTGAGATAAATGACATTGTTCAATTTTATACTGCTTCTGCTTTATTTTGCACAGACATTATTACTCTGATTTGAGGAGCAATCCTTCTGAATAAAGCTTTCAGTCTGAACCACAGTTTGTCATGACGATGAATAATAATGTATTTAAGAAAAACCAACCGAACAAACAAAAGATATTTCTTTAAAAAATAAAAAAAATTCCTGTGTCTCCTTAAGATCAGTCAGGATGAAACTTCCTGTTCCCAACTAGAAAGGATCAATACCGCACTCAGTTTAAAGCAGTTGCACAAAGACGAACCACTAGTTCTCCCACACCCCTTAAAAATAAGGTATCAAGGGCCAGGGATTTAGCTCAGTGGTTCCAGCATCTGCCTGGCGAACCTGAGTTCGAGTTCGATCCCCGGGAACCATATACACCACTGTGATGGGTGTGATGGCTCATGCCTGTACTCCCAGCACTCAGGAGGAAAAAGCAGAAGAATCCAGGTGAGTCTGAGGCCAGCCTCTTAACTACAAAGCAAGACTTTGTCTCAAAAAACAAACAAAAAGTCTCTGGGTAAAAGAAATTAAAAACAAAAAGGCCAAAGGAGATAAGAATTTTGATATTTTTAAATCATACTTTTAGCCAGATGTGGCGGCTCATGCTTGTAATCCCAGTACTCAGGAGGCTAAGGAAGTAGGATCTCTGCAATTCGGGGACCAGCCTGAGCTATATAGTGAGTTCAAGGCCAGCTGACCTGTATGGCAAGCCCTGTCTCAAAATACAAAAAATTAATTAAGTTTAAAAATCAGGGGCCTAGGAGTGCAGCAGGATCCCGAGTATGATCCTTGGTACCAATAAATAAATAAATAAATAAATATTTGTACTTTTAAGAAAATCTGCAGCTTTAAAACACAAGTTACCCAAACTGGGTAACGGAACACACATCTATAATACCAGCACCAAAGAGGCTGAGGCAGGATTGCTGTGAGATTGAGCACAGCCAGGACCACAGAATGTGTTCAAGGCCAGCCTGTACTACAAAGCCAGACCTCCCTCACAAAAACAACACAATAAAGTTTCTCAGACCTTTTCCCTCCTGAGAAATGCACTCAAAAAACATTCCTTAAATCATAAAGATACAAAAAAATATTTCCTATGCCTCTGGTTAGTCCTAAAAATCCTTTTCCATATGTGAGTCTAAGCAAGCATTCCAGAAACACTAAACCTGCTGCAAAACAAGTTAGGTAAAACTCTTGAAGACATTGGCTTAGGGAAACACTTCATGAACAAAACCTCTATAGCACAAGAACTGACAGAAGAAATCAACAAATAGGATCTCATTCTATTAAAAAGCTTCCACACAGCAAAGGAAACCACCAGCAGAGCAAAAAGGCAACCAACAATATGGGAAAGAATCTTTACCAGCTGTGTCTCAGACAAAAGTCTACTATCTAGAATATATAAGGAGCTTAAAAAAAATTAGCCCACCCAAATTTAAAGACCCAGTTCAAATATGGGCATCTGAAATGAACAGACACTTCAGAGGAAGAAGTAAGAGCAGCTAGCTAAGAAATATTTGAAGAAATGCTCATAATCACTGGCCATTTGAGATATGCAGATGAAAACAACAGAGATTTCATCTCACTCCACAAAGATGGCTGCTATCTCAGAATTAGCCAGCAATAAATGTTGGCGAGGCTTCGGAGAAAAACGAACACTTCTCCACTGGTGGTGAGAGTGTAGACTCGTACATCCCCTGTGGAAATCAGTGTGGAGATTCCTCAAAAAACTAAGATTAAAGGTCCCATTTGATCCAACCATTCCTCTGCTAGGTACATACACAAATTCCTCAGCTCATTTTAGGGACTCATCAGACCAGTCTGGTGACACATTCATCCCAGGACCAAGCACTCCATTAGAATGAGTTTTCTAGCTTCCAGGCAAAAGATCTCCTTTAGGCCCAAAGGTATTGAATTTCAGTACTACATGGGTCAACTGCCCTTAGCTCCTAACAAAGATCAAGAGACAGTGGTCCTAGACTGGGCGTGATGGCTCATGCTTGTAATCCTAGCACTCAGGAAGCAGAGACAGCAGGATTTCTGTGAGTTTGAGGTTTATCTGGGCTAGTTAGTGAGCTAAGGGCCAGCCTGATTTACAAATCGAGACCCTGTCTGGAAAAAAAAAAGAGCAAGGATTTAGCTCAGTGGTTCTGGTGTCTTCTTTAAAATGCAAGGTCCTGAATTCAGTCCCCTCGCCAGTAAACTCTTATAACAATGCTGGGCATAGTGACTTACTCCCACCAGCAATCATTAACACACACCACAATGCCAGGCATAGTGACTGCACTTGGGAAGCAGAGGCAGGAGGGTTACTGTGAGTTCAAGGCTTGCCTGGGCTACATAGTGAGCTCAGGGCCAGCCTGAACACAAAAGCAAGACCCTGTCTCAAAAAAAAAAAAAAAAAAAAGAGACAGACATTAGTCCTGCAGAAAGGAGCTAACCACACTAGGCTTGCTTATCTTCCATCTCTACATTCTCAGCTCTTAAATTTCTGTGTCCACATCTGCCAGGCCCACAGCCAGTAGACGATGAGGATAAAAATCAAATATTTAATTTCCTTGGAACCAGCAAAGTTCTATCTCAGCCTCCCTATGTCAAGAAATTAAAATACACAGAACTAACATGTGATTTCATTTCTTCACTATCAGAATAAACCGGAAGCCAAGTAAAACAATATTCCTCTCCTGTGTACCGTGAAGAAATACCCTTTGACATTTTAAGGCTTCCTGAGATTCCAGCCCTGCTGATATAAGTTGACTTTTCATAAGCAAAAAGTCAGACAAAGGAGGTGGGGAAGAGAGAGCCTCAAACCACGGTTTGCAGAGAGCTGTAATCCCTCTCAATCACAAGACAAACCTGTTACATAAACACAACTCGCCCAAGAACTAATTTGTGCAATATGGTCCTTGTTTACTGGGATCCTGGAATGCACGCTAAATTTTTAGCAAGGGCGGTGTCAGAAAGGAGGAACTGCATTCAAAATCCATTATTCTTTTCTCTAGTGTCTTTACAAAGCTGTGTAGAAACCACACTACAAAGTAGGACAAGAGTACAGAAGTCGCCGACCAGCCTTCACATCTGGACCCGAAGGCTCCACTCCAGCGTCACAAAACACTTCTCCCAGAGCCTTCATTGGTAAGTCCTTGTTTTCCTCAAACTCACACAATATCAGCTATCCAGATGAGAATTCTGACAGATAAGTTATTTACAAAACTAATTCCAGGAACTATCCTCTGGCAGGAAAAACAAAGACATTGGTCTGCTCAGTGCTATCTGCAAACCCACATTTTTTGGTCTTGTCACAGACAGTTTAGCTAAGGATCAGCCACAGCTGTGGACTGCATCCTAAAACCCTGAAAGCCAGAACATAACAGCTCTGGGGTGGAAGCCTACAAAGAAATGTCAGTAATTTACTGTTTGCTACCTGGATAATAGCTCATAATTTTGGTTTCAAGTGTGATTCAGAAATAGTCAAATGTTAGTAGGGGGAAAAAAATCTCACTACAGCGGAAAGACGTGTAATGAAATTCAGAAAATCAAGTCGACTTTGCCTTATTTAGTTTAGAAGGTTGAAAAAACTTCCTACCTTGTCTTTCTACCACACTCCGCCACCCCCCACCGCCCACCCCTTCCGAAGCTGATTTTTCTTTCTTTTGTTCTCTCTCAGTTTCTGAAAAAATTTCTGCCCTTCAGAATAAGCAATAGCTGAGCGATACGAAACACTCCCTGTCTTGGACTTTTTGGGGAAATCTATGACCCTTTCTCGTCCTACCTTATGCTCGAGACTTGGGGCTTGGATCTTAGAGCCTTTGGCGCGCGTTGCGTGTGTCTGGGGCACGTCATGGCACTGCCTGTGACCCCGAGTGCTGTGTTGGCCCCACTGCGTGCCTGAGACTCGCATGGTCACAACGTGTGCCGAGCGAAGCGTGGATGTCCATCAGGAGGGGGAACCAGACCAAAAGCCTCAGCAGCCAGGAAAACGCCGCAGGGTTCTCACCTCCCCAGATAGAAACACAGCGCCTCAGGGGCAGGAGTAAGGGAACCAAAGACCTACTTTGCAGCTTCTAAGAAATGAAATAGCAAAGCGGCTGGGCCCCTTTCCATGTGTGCTGTAAACCTCATAAGGCTGAGGCAGGAAGATCCCTGGGTTTGAGGCCATCCTGCGCTACATAGTGAGACCCTGTCACAAAAAAAAAGGAAATCAGGCACAACACTGATTAAAATGCTCCTCTGGTTTGTGCCCTGTGTATTCGATAGGTAAACAATTCCATCCATAGAACCCACAAATTGTAACAATGAAGAAAGTCACTTAGGATTTTAAATGGTGGGTCACTTAATTTCTAGATTTGGGGTTGTGGACTGGATACCCAGAGCAAGAAATTTAAAGAAAAAAACAAAACAAAACCTAAAACGTATACCCATCTGTCGCATACTACATAGTTGCCTGTGTATGTATTTCTTCATTTAATTAAGCAAAAACAGAGTAGGGGTCAAAAACCAAGCTTTTTAACTAGGACCAGGATTTTCCCAAATGAACTCTGCCTGGGGACATTTTAAAATCCAGGGCTGCAGGACACGGTGGGCAAATACTCGTAGAACTTGGGAGTCAGAGGGAAGGATTAACACAAGTTGGAGGCCAGCTTAAGCTACATGGGAATACTCTATCTCAAAAAATAAATATGAGAACTAAGTACAGTGGGACACTGTTTCAGACCCACCAAAACAAGATGACCTTTTGATATCACCGGCTTGTTTTTTTTTTTTTTCTGTTTAAATAAAAGAATGTTTTTTTAGATATTATAAATGGGATCTGCTCAAATTGATTGGGCACTCTTCGGTAATTTCCACAAAATGATCATTGCTTTCCTTTTGCATTTTTTTTCAATCAAACTTAACAGAGTGCCTAGATAGAATTTCGCTCTGTCTCCCTGAGGGAGATAACTGATCATTTTCTAGCCAGCTGGACTGCACTGAGCCCGTACCAGGGAGCATATTGTCACAGGATCAGAAGGTCCTATTTGGCCAAAAAGGGATGAGTACAAGATAGCTTTTCTGGAGAGTTAGGAAAGCATTATTGTGCTGTTCGCACTGGTATCTTTCAGCTGATGTTCTCTCTATAGAGGAAACATGAGTCACAGCTCCAAAATGGTATCAAAACTAGGCACAAATAATACCCTTATTTGAGGTCCTTGATCAATGGTCTATATCATTACATTAAGTAGAAGACCAAGAATTACCACATTTCAACAAAATCAGATGCTATTTATGTGCACTGTTTCATAATACACCCTCATTAAAAGATTAATCAGGTAAAAGCATAATACTGTCACACAAATTATTTGTACTTAGCCTGACATGGTGACATCCACTTATAATCCTAGCACGCAGGAGACTGAGGCAGGAGGATCACCATGAGTTTGAGGCCAGCCAAGACTACACAGGGAATTTAAGAGCAGCCCGAACTCCTGAACAGAGCTAGACTCTGTCTCATAAAAATGGAAAAAAAAATTTTAAATAAAAGAATTGGAAAAGAAGGACTTTCTGGGAAGATGGCAGAATGACCAGCACAGAAAGCGTCTCTGAGTTCTGGAATCCTAACATAGGAACACAGTAGCATTAGGTGAGGAAGGAGAGAAAAAGGTCCCCAGAATTCAGGAAGCATCTGATATGAGAATTGAAGTCCAAGGAGAGAGTGGACAGAGAGACTTCAATGAAGAAGAGGGAAGTAAAAAGCAGAATTGGGGCCGGGGAGTTAGCTCAGTGGTTCCGGCGCCTGTCTTGCAAGCGCAAGGGCCCGGGTTCATTCCCTGGCAACCACATACAATACTGGGTGTGGAGACTCATGCCCAGCAGCAACTAGTACCACATACCACAGTGCCGGGCGTGGTGGCTCATGCCTGTAATCCCAGCACACCGGAGGCAGAGGCAGGAGGATTGCTGTGATGTGAGTTTAAGGCTGAGCTCAGGGCCAGCCTGAACTACAAAGTGAGACCCTGTCTCAAAAAAAAAAGCAGAATTGGCTCCCAGAGCCTGGATTTTCAGCGAAGGAACAGAAAGATGGATGAGCTTCACACATTTATAGCTAAGTGGATGGACCATATTATTAAGTGAAACCATGGAGCATGCTCAAATGCAGTCCAAACTGAGACTTTGTCTCAAAATTAAAAATTTGGGGGCC
>PVIR01034518.1:0-17127 GCA_004026965.1 Petromus typicus
AGCTCAGCCTCAAACTCACATCACAGCAATCCTCCTGCCTCTGCCTCCCGAGTGCTGGGATTACAGGCATGAGCTACCACGCCCGGCACTGTGGTATGTGGTATGTGGTACTGGTTGCTGCTGGGTGTGGGTCTCCACACCCAATATAGGTATGTGGTTACCGGGGAATCGAACCCGGGCCCTTGCGCTTGCAAGACAGGCGCCGGAACCACTGAGCTAACTCCCCGGCCCCCTTGTGGTCCTTTTTACTAAGTACAGTCTTTCAAACCCAAATGCTATACTTAAACCTGTAAAACTGTATAACAAAGTCAAGTGAACTTATAAGCATTTTTATTAAATTACAGGCTGAAGATCTGGAAAATTTTGTTACTCAAGGAACAGTAGGTGGAGGCAGTGTACTATCACTACTAATTTATGTTAAAAATATTTTTATTTTGTTTGCCATTTTTGTCTTAGTGTAAATATTATTACAAATATGAGCCTCAAATTCTGATTTGATTCTGATACTTTCCCATTAGGTTCAGGCTCATCAGCTATATAACTTATCCTACTACAGATGGTTTCAGGAACATGCCCCATTCCAGCTAAAGAACACTCAGACCCACTGAGACAGACTGGTTGCTGGATCAAGCTCTCCTAAGCGCTGAGTAAGGGCATCAGAAAAGAAGCAAGAATGCTCGGATCTCGCTGGGTGGGAAAAGTTAGCAATGACCCTGCTACAGTTCACCATAGGTTCCTTATGATTCCAAATGAACTGACTGTGATTTTGGATTTTAGATAACCAATAAAACAAATATGAACTATTCCCAAAACTTCATAAATAAAACCAATGGGCTCATTCTTTCAACAATCAATCATTCGATGAGTGATTCTACAGAAGGCACAGAATATTTCTACAATGGCTGTTCCTTCACAATCTCAAGGAACTTTCAAAGCTGTTCCAACATAAAGTAGCAATGACTAAACTCTCATTTTATATATATAAACACTCTATTAAAAATTCTGTTTCAAATATTATAACCACATGATAAGCACAGCTATTGTAGAAAGAAAAACTGAAAGGGTTTAGATGAACATTCAGTCATTAAGTATCAATTTCATAATTTAATCCAAAAGATACTAATGCCAAGTGGTTTTTGAAGTTCTAAGACAAAATATACAATGATTCAAATCTTCTATTAAACAAGTTAAAAGCTAGAATTTCTCATTCATGAATCTTTACGAGTACCAATAGGTAGTAGAAGTCCTACTCAATGGTTAATTTAACTGGAATAAAAAAACAAATATAAAAATGGATTAAAATATCCACTATGGTAAAAATTATTTACTTAAATTTTCATTATTTTGGACTTAGAAAATGAATGCCACAATTTAGATGCCAAAGGAATACATTTTCCCAAGTCAATTCTTTGAATCTACAGATCTAAGGAAGATCACTATGAATGGGAGAGAAAACAAGGACAGTGAGTACAGGTAAAAGTCAGACTGCCTTGCTCGATGGGAATCTGATTCTACTTGCTTGCTGTCAGACCTTGGGACCTCAGTTACTCCATCGGCAAAAACACCTAATGCATACAGTTGTAAGGATTAAACTCAGGTATGTAAGTAGTACAAGAAAAGGTCTTAGGGCCAGGGGATTTAGCTCAGTGGTTCCTTCGACTGCCTTGCAAGTGCAAGGACCCAGGTTCATCCCCAGGAACCACATACAAAAATACTAGGCATGGAGACTCACACCCACCAGAAATCAGCACTACATGCCACACTGCAGGTCGCGGTGGCTCAGGCCTGTAATCCCAGCACTCAGGAAGCAGAGGCAGGAGGACTGCTTTGCGTTTGAGGCTGAGTTCAGGGCCAGCCTGAACTACAAAGCAAGACTCTGTCTCAAAAAAAAAGAAAGAAAAGGTCTTAACAGCAAGCAGCATTATATAATACAGAAAGTGTTCCCTCACTGACACTATCATATGACTAGATTCCCCAAATCATCCACACAAATGCCTTTCCTACTCTAAATTCCTTAATTGGTCTGATAGGATTCAATCTCTTCTTCGGCTTCCACATACAGAATATTTGTATTTTAGTTACTTGGATGGAACAGTTGCCTCCCATATCATGAGGGCACACCTCATCTGAATACAGGACGTCAAACATTGCCCATTGTGGTTATTCACTTCCCTCCAGGATCCTGTAATTGTAACAACCAGCCAACCAGCAAAACTTCACCTGGAAATAGCTGATGTAACCAGGACACACACTGGTCACCCCTTGCTAAACATTCTCTTAAGATTTGAATTTAAATGCTAGGAGGATAAAAGAGGAAGAATGAAAATTTACTTAGCATTTTTTAAATTATTGACCAAAGTTTTAAATTTAAAAACATTCTCTGCCTGGGTGTGGTGGCTCCCACCTGTAATCCCAGCACTAGGGAGGCAGAGGTATGAGGATTACTGTGAGTTCAAGGTTGGCTGGGGTACACAGTGAGTTTAGGGCCAGCCTACGCTACAAAAAGCGAGAGCCTGTCTAAAAAAAAAAAAAAAAAAGATCTCTGGTCTAAAGCTTGGATTCATTATCTCATTTAAAACACTCATGGGGCTTTTAACATAAAAGTACAGGCCCCTATTTAACTACATATGTCAAGTCTAACATAATCATAATTTGCCCATCTGATGATTTTAATTCACTCTGGGATCCTAAATGACAATATGCTTGCTTAATTCACCCGACATTTATTTATGTAAAATAAAATCACTTAACATCACGTTAAGATACAAATCTTTTCTGGCTTTGATTTGAGCCCTCTTTTAAAAAGTGCTCCCCCAAACTCTCCAAATTTTTAGATCATATGGAAAGCACTTTATAAGATATTTCATCTAACTTCACAAACACAATGACATTTCCTTTGAGGAAACAAAGCTTTTCTGAGAACAAATGGCTAAACTGATTCCAGTGCTTCGTCATTTTCTGGGAAGCATAATTTCTTTGTTCTTACAGTGTCCTACCTTTTGAAATTAAATTTTCAACATAAAAAAACTGCTAAGAATACCTACTTATTTTCACACAATAATGTCTTTAGTCTTTGACCTAAACTCAAAAACAAAAGGCTAGAAAACTCATTTAATGTAATTTTTTCCTGTCATTCCCCAGTGGCAAGACCTTTCAAGAGAAAACAAAATCTTCACCCAACTTCTTTCTCATTCTACACATCTCCCAACTAAGTGGGAAACATTACCAGCCATCCTAACACGCTAAGTAAGGTCAAATCAAATAAATCTTTTTAGTTAATCTACCTCTTTTGCGATTGCGATTTTTCAGTTAAAAGTGCTTTGATGGGGTCGGGGATTTGACTCAGTGGTTCCAGCGCCTGCCCTGCAAGCTCTAGGACCCAGGTTCAGTTCCCTGGTAACCACATACAATACTGGGCGTGGAGACTCATGCCCAGCAGCAACCAGTACCACATACCACAGTGCCGCGTGTGGTGGCTCAAACCTGTAATCCCAGCACTAGGGAGGCAGAGGCAGGAGGATTGCTGTATGAGGCTGAGCTCAGGGCCAGCCTGAACTATAAAAGCGAGGGCCTGTCTAAAAAAAAAAAAAAAGGGCTTTGATGAACCTATATATGGCACAGATAACACAATTTAACTTCATCTTTTGGACTAATTTATTTCTTCCCAAACAGTCATGGGAGTGGTTACAGATATTGTGTTCACAGACAATACAGTCACGGGGGAGAGAGTATAATAAACTTAATTGTCGCATGTATCATAAGACATAGAGAGAATGCCAGAAAAATTCGAAGAGGCTTCTAGTGTCTTTCACATACAAGACTGAAACAGAACTTTCAAAAATCAGTACTAGATAAACTAACAGGCTGTGAACAGACTCTGCCTTAAAGCAGGAAGACCTGTCAACTTCAAGACCCACACCAAGAAGACAAAGTCTTGCTCTCGAAACCCCCACCTAAGAACCAAGAAGGAAACTTAAAATCCACAAAAGATGTGTCCTCAGATTTCTGCAGTCGTAACGCTAATGCCCAGGCCATCTCCAAGAAGGAAGCTTCCGTTCACTCGCCCCAGCTCAGTGACCAGCAGCATCCTCGCCTGTCCTGTTTCATTTCTCAAGACGGCAGGCAGTCCCAGAAAGTCCGGCAGCCTCAAGGCACGGGTAAGGGGCCTCTGGTGTAGGAAATGAAGTTTGCTCTTTGCTGTCAGCCTAGCAACTTCTGGAGGCGCGCCACCCCCACTCCCCATCCGAACACGGCGCACCCACTAGACCTCAGGCGGACGGGATTGGACGCTGCGGCGCTGGCGGAGGACCTACTGCGGAGCCCGGGACCGCGCAGACGACCCCGCACCGAGGACACCAGGACGCGGTGGGAGACACAAACCCGGCTGGAGGACGCCCGTGGACACGCTGGCGGAGGACCTACTGCGGAGCCGGGGACCGCGCACCGACGACCCCGCACCGGGGACACCAGGACGCGGTGGGAGACACAGACCCGGCTGAAGGGCGCCCGTGGACGCACTGCCGGCCTCACCCGGGGCTGGGACGGAGGCTGGCGCCATAGCCGCCACGGACGCTCGCAGCACGGACGCTCGCAGCGCGAACGCTCCCGCGCTCCCGCGTGCCTGAGACGGCCTGCCTGCGACACTGTACGCACCTGCCAGCGGCTCGGCCTCGCTCACCCGCGGCCGCAGCAACCGTCCGCTCCCGCCGCCCGCCCGCCTCGCCCCACCCCCAGGAGGCGGGACCTGCACTGCGCCGAAGTCTCGGTCCGCCATGAACTCTCGCGAACGCTTCCTCCTTGGTTTCCGGGTGGCCCGATTATCTCACAAGGACTAACGACACACCCACCGCGACCGGAAGTAGCCTTCTGCAGTCAGCGACCGCCCCGCCCACCGCCTGGGTGACGTCGAGCTGGTCCCACATGGAAGTCGCGGGTTTCTGTGATCGCAGTGTTCCCTGGTCCTTTCACTCTTGATAGTACAGTCTGCTCTGGAGTGGAGCTGAATGTTTGGAATTTTGGTGAAATCTATGGACCCCTTTTCAGGATAGTATTTTGAAATTCAAAATATAAGCTACCTAGGGTTACAATGGAAATTGATTAAATATACAGCCACATAGATGAGCATGGGAGCAGTTACCCTAGGGGAGCTTCAGATGGCTGTAGCTCGTTGACACCTGACCCCAAAACACAGGCGGTGTACTTGCTACAAAGATGGAATGTGGTTTTGTATAGAAAAAGCACTTGTAGCCAGGCATGGTGGCTCACATCTAATTCCAGCACTCGAGAGGCAGAGGCAGGAGGACCTACTGCGGAGCCGGGGACCGCGCACCGACGACCCCACACCGGGGTCGACATATGTCGAGACCAGCCTGGGACACATAGCTAGTTCAAGGTCAATCTGAACTACATAGTGAAACTTTGCCTCAAAAAAAAAGAGAAGAAAAGGCACTTGCAAACCATAAAACACTATTGCCCCAACGGAAAGATTATTAGCTAGAAGAGACAAAGACTTCTCTTTGATTAAGAATTACCTTTTGGGATGGTGGTAAGTGAAATTAAATGAGATAATGTAAGTTAAACACCTAGTATAGGACCCAGCACATGTTCTCACTCAAAAGGAGCTATTTTTACCATCATTAATAATAGTGATATAAGAAAGACATATGTCAAAATGGAACCCATTTGTCTTTTCTTAACTACAAATTAAATTGATCTTTTCCATTTAGTGAACTGTTTTTATGCAGGAGGGTTGTTTTTTTGAGACAGGGCCTGTGTGTAGTTCAGGCTGGCCTTGAACTCCTTATGTATCCCAGGCAGGCCTCAAACTTGTGACAATTCTCCTGCCCCTGCCTCCCAACTGCTGAGATTACAGACATGTGCCACCACACCAGTGTGAACTGTTTTTTAAAGCAGATATAAATCCACAAAGAAGATTCCTGCCCAGGAATCCAGGAATAGGCAGTGCTGTCACAGTGAATATTCCAGTCTCCATCCCAAAAGAAGATAAGATTGGGAGGTCTCAAGTTAACATTCTACTCACAATCATCGACCAGAATTGGTAGGTCAGAGGCCCCATAAAAGCATGTGAAGAGTCTGGCATTTAAACAAGGGAGCCAAGAGGTACAACCTTCAAAAGTGTCAAGAAAGGAGAAAGCTACAAGTATTTGTCAGTAGCATAAATGACCACCACATAATGTATATAGGAGAAACTAACACAAAATATGGCTAGGGATATGTATGGCTCAGCACTCTCTGGGTTCAATTCCCAGTCGCACAAAAAAGGGGGAAAAAAGAAAAAACATAGCTCTTTAGAGATGGTGTTATCATAGGCACCTAAGTTAGGTAGGAATATCATAGGCAGTCATACACGGCCAGAGCCTCAAGGGAGTCAGTGAAGAAGATGAGAACACATGAGAACTGTGACTGAAGGCATATTAGGAAGATTAAGGTCACAATGGTCAGGTTCCATGCTTCTCTAGGAGATAAATGGAAATTTAAGATTATTGGTGCCACTTTTTTTGAGATTTCCTGTATAAATAAACCATCATCTCATTGGAAATGGGCCATCTTCTCCTACACACTAAGACTACTAAAATTAAGACTACTAAGTCTAAAGACTAAGACTGTAGTTCTTGGCCAAGGTTACTGATATTATCCTAATTGTCCTTGCTACTATTGGATCAATATTATCTAAGTGGCTATACTTATAATTGTTGGATTATTGTAAGTCGACCTATGTTGTACCCACACCTCATGACTTTGCTCTATATGAAAGAGGGCCTGTTGACAATCCATTCAAGACAGCTTTTGTCTCTCAGGAGCTATCTTTATTCCTCATTCTTATTCTATATTCCTATTCCTCAGTACTGGGGATCAAACTCTGGCCCTTGTGCTTCCAAAGCAGGAATGGTACCACTTGAGCCAATTAGGTCCTATAAGTCAAAGTTCCACTGTATGTTTATGTAGATGCTCACAGGGAGACTAGGTGCTATTTTCTTTTTATTGCAGTACCAGGGATCAAACTCAGGACTTTGTGCTTGCCAGGCAGGCACAGTGCTACGAGTCTACATCCCGCAAGGTACTGTGTTGGGAACCACCCCGTTTGGGAAATTGCAAGGTCAAAATTGACCAGGACTTCCTGCCTGCAAAGGACTTTGGACTTGATTCTTGTCTTCATCTCTGGTAACAACAGGGACTCAATGGTCCCACATGCTGTGATGCTTCAGGGCAGAACTGCACCGATCTCCCCCTTCTCTAGGACTATTGCTGACATCTGCCTTGCCCCCAAGGAAGCCTCATCTACATAACTTCTCTAGGACTATTGTTGGTGGGGCCCTGCCTTTCTGGGTATTTTGGACTGTAGATAATAAAAGGTGTGGTAGGCTGGGATCCGGAGTCCTTGCCGCCCAGAGTAGCATGGATCAGACCCAAGCTCAGTTTTCTCTAAGTCTCATTTCTGCCTAATTATTAATTATTTCGCCGTGTGCCGTGAACTCACAGGAGACTAGAACTTAATGGAAAAGTTCTAGTTACGTTCCCTTCCCCTGTTTACTACAGTACTGTTTTCTAAAAGAGCTCTCAAACATTTTACAAATGCCAGGGGTTCCAATTACTTCAAATTCATGCAACTGCCTCCTTTTTGTCCTTCATTTTGTTCCTTGGGTCCAAACGCTCTTGGGTCAACATACATGAGCTTTCACATTCTCCACTCAGTATTTTAATTTCATTTTTAAAAAATAAATGAGTATGTAAATATGATACAAAATGGAATTACATGTTGTCTATTCTCTTGTGAGCCAGTTTTAAAATTTGTAACGTTGAGAAATAGAGTTATTAAAATTCTAAGGAGCTTAAAGCTTTATAATAGGAAGGTTTGGTAGGACAAAATGTAAATGTCAAAAAATAAAAAGCAATAGTACACCCTGAGATGTTGTGAAGAATAATAGATACTAGGATCCAGGCAGAGTGATGCATGACTGTAATCCAAGTACTGTGCAAGGCTGTGGCAAAAGTGTCACAAGTTTAGGGCAGCCTGGTGACTAAGCAACTTAAAGGGACCCTTTGTCAAAATTTTAAAAGGGCTGGGAATATAGCCCCACGCAAATGTCTTGGGTTCAATTCCCAGGAGTCACCCTGCCCAAGAAAAGAAGAGAGAGAAGATTCTGGGGAAAGAAGATGTATTTAACAGTACATCGTAGAGGCCTATGGTCTGGAGGGGTCATGCCAACGGGACAGTTTCTTCAGAGCTCTGTGGTCATGGTCTGTGACCATTTCTAGGAGGTCTGTAAACGGAACTATATTCTCTTCTCAGTCTCTTCCACACACTAGGCAGAATGTCAGGGACCTGGGCCTGTGTCCTCATCATGTCACTCTTGCAACAGGATTGCTAGAGAAAGTATAAGATGCCCAGATGAATTTAAAGTCAGACACAGGAAGAATCATCCTTTACTGTTGGTGAGCACCCCCCGCCACGTTGAAGGGGCACACTTGCATTGGAAAGTGTTATATTTGTCTGAAATCCACATTCAACTGGTGTCGCCTTTTCCCTGTAAGTCTTATTACCTCCTCCTTGTCACAAAGCAGAGGATTCTCTTGCAGAAAACAAACAAGACTGTTAGTATGGGAGTCTGAATCCCAGAGTACCCCTTTTACGTCTAGGATTGGGCGGGGACCTTCCTGCATCACAGCCGGCTACTGAAGGGAAGTCTACAGTCAGTACATCCTACCACATAGCAAAGCTTCCATTGCCTCTTTCTTAAATTGGAATAGAGAAGCACATATTTTATGAAAGTTTACATTGAAGACAAAAATAAATAGGAAAGTGATTCTGGAGGAAGTATAAAGTAGCTAATACAGGAAAGTTTTTCTTTCTTTTAGTTTAGAGTACTGGGGACTGAACCAGGGCCTTGATCATGCTAGACAAGTGCTGTAGCATTGAAGTACATACCTAGCCCCAGAAGAGAACTAAGAATGTGCATAAAAGGACAGGCACAGTGATGCACACCTATCCCCTGGTGTTCTGGGAGGTTGAGGCAAAAGGACTGCAAATTAAAGCACAGCCTGGGAAATTTAGTAACTTAGAGAGTCCTTGTCTCAAAACAAAAAAATAAAGAAAAAGGCTGGAGCAATAACTTGAATTTGAAGATACCAGGATCAATCTCTAGTACTGGAAAAAGTAATAATAAAATAATAAAGATAAAGAACCTGAGGATAGACTCCGCTTAAATGAGCCCAGGGTTGTTCCCCCAGCACTACAGTAGATAAAAGATACATATGTAGGTAGAGAGACATATACAATATAAAACACTCAGAAACTGAGATCACACTGTAATGGACTGAAGTATGTCTGCCCCCCAACCAACTCACAAGCTGGATTCCTAAACCTTACCCCAGAGTGCAATGGTACTTGGAGATAAGGTCTTTAAAAGATAATTAAATTTCAAAGAGTCATCAGGATGAGCTCATATCCAGTGTTTCTGGTGTCTATGAGATGAGACATGGAGAGATGATGTGGACACTTAGGAGCACAGTGGCACTCTGCAACAAAGGAGAGCCAACCCTGCCAACCTCTTGGAATTCCCTGAGAATTGCAAGAGACAAGATTTCCCTGGTGTGGGCCCCCCATGTGGGATATGGCTATGGAAGCAATGGATGACTATCACACATTGTATTCCTAAAATATGGTCAGGATGCTATGGGAAAGAACAAGCCAGAGAACAAACTTCATTCTTGGAAAAAATACAACTGCCAAAAAGCTATGCAAAATCAGGCTCAAGGATTAGCTTAGTGACATATCAATTACCCAGCATACACAAGGTCCAGATTCCAGCCCCAGTACCTCATGTACAATCTTGGAGGATAGAATAAGAAAATCTTGCAAAGTACTAGACAAAAAGACATTAAATAAAAAAATAGGAAAGCTAAGGAATAATTCCTGCAAGTCAAACCAACTAAAAAATATTTCAGATAGAAAAAAAAAATCTAAATGGAGAAACAATCTGTATTAAATTTTTTAAAAATTTGTTGATTGTAGAGCAGTATGAGTGAAGAAAATAGAGAAGGAAAAACCTACATGTGTTACTGGAGAAGTATGAGGACTAACCCTAAAAGCTTACAGACGTGAAGTCTCTCTGTCTCTCTCTGTCTCTGTCTGTCTCTCTCTCTCTCTGAGATCACTATCATAGAACAGAGACACAGACAAGCCCCATTTTTCTTATTAGCAGCAAGCCTGTCAAAATTCAAAGAGAAAATATTTCAACCTAACTATCAATTATGTTGAAAGCTAACCACAAACATTTCAAATATACAGATTTGGAAACTTACTCTAATTGTACCCTTACTTAGAAAGTTACCTGAATACATTCTCCAGAAAAATGATGAACTAGAACTCCATGGTCCACTGAAGAAGAGCAATGAAGGTAAAGGAAATGCAAAAAGTCATTTATTTAAAAGGTTTAAGAGAGAAACCTATGGGCTGGAGTGTGGCTCAGTGGTGAGCACTTGGCTACCATGCTGGAGGCTCTGGGTTCCATCACTACCACTGAAAAAAAAGTGAGATAAATTTCTCCATTGATGCAGCAAGTATTTTTATTGTACATGTTAGGTGCTACTACATTTTAAGTACTCTTCCTGAAGCTGGGATACAAGCTGTGTAGTGACAAACACAATGATGGAAAATAAGGCAGGGCCAGGTGTGCTAATTTAGGCAGCAGACAGGAAGCCTCTGTGGGGACTGCCAGTTGAGCTGAGGCCGGGTTAGAAGGAGAAGCTGGGCATGACACCTCTGCAGTCCACAGCAACCCCACCGGCAGTGGTAGAAATGAACTATTGTGTTCAAAAAATGGAAAGAAAGCAGGGCTGGTAGGAAGGGTGGAAACTGGTGATGGCAAAGATAAGCGGGTCACCCTCGCTGTGTGGGCTGTGATGAGATGAAAGGATGAAGTGATCAGAACAACAGAAGAATATGGAAAGGAGGGACTGTGTGGTCAGGAAAGTATGCTGGCAAATAATAACAGGAACAAAGAACAAAAGAAAAAATGGAAGGCCATTTGAAATCATAAGGAAAAGAGTTGTACAAAAAAGATATATATATATCTTTTATATATATAGTAATATATATATAGTATAGTATATATATATACATACTAATATATATACTATATATAGTATAGTAATATATATAGTATAGTATATATAGCCTCTATATATAGCCTCTCTGTATAATATATAGTATATATATATATATAGCCTCTCCATTAGAAAACATTTAAATAGAATACTAGAAATAATTTTATTGATTATCAACCTTTATGAATGAACTATAATAAAAGAAGACAGATTTCATCATGATTGTTCAAAAAGGAGAGAAATAAGCACTAGCAGAGTAGGGATTTGGGAGATCTCTATAACAGAACACAAAATAGTTAATTTAAAATTTCAGGTAAGCTACAGAAGAATAAATATATTTTGTTAAATATATTGGCAAGAGGAAAGGAGAGTACAGTGGTAGAAGGAAAATTAAATCCACAAAAATCATAGCAGAAAAGCAATAGATATAGTCTAATGATGCTCTGTCCGTCAAAAATATTGGTATAAGCATATGTTCTATCACCAGTGCAGGGGCTGGGAAGGTTCACTGGCGATTCAGGCAGCCCTGGGAGTTCAGTTCAGTAGAGCTATAGAAATGTCTGACATGTCTTTACCACCCAACTCAGCAACACAGGAAACATCACTACAAAGTTCTGCTCCTTATAGTATCATGTAAAACCAGCAAATTGCCAGAAAGAGATGTAGCAAAGACTACTTGTTCACATATTTACTGAGCATGTGCAAGCTACACACCACAGGTTGACTCACTAGCAAACAGAAGGCCTGGGGAAAAGCCTGTATCCAGCCATCTGAGCACAAAGCATATATAATTTAGAGGCATGGAGGGAATGACTGAAGTTAAAAGTTCAAAGCTCTACAAAGGGAACAGGGATGTAAAGACAGAGTTTTTTACCTACCAGAGATCAAGCTCGTGACCTTGCACTTACAAGTCAGGCACCACTGAGCTAAATCCCTGGGCCCAGAGTATTTTTAATTGTTGTCCTAAGCCCTAGCTCTAATTTTTTTAAAAAATATGTCATGTTTATCAGTTTTACTTTACTTTAGTGTAACATAAATAACAAAATAAATCTAGAACCATCAAATCTAGTTCTTTTTGTCTAAATTAAATCAAATTTTATTTTATGATCTGTCATGTGAAAAAATTTATCCACTTCTAAACATCCATCAGAGTGGGCATGATGGTGCATGCCTATAATCCCAGCATTCTGGAGGCTGTGGCAGGACACTGTGAGTTTGAGGCCAGTGTAGGCTACAAAATGAGGCTTTTTTTTTTTTTTTTAGGTTTTTTGAGACAGGGTCTCGCTTTTGTGGCTCAGGCTGGCCCTGAGCTCAGCCTCAAACTCACATCACAATCCTCCTGCCTCTGCCTCCCGAGTGCTGGGATTACAGGCGTGAGCCACCACGCCCGGCACTGTGGTATGTGGTACTGGTTGCTGCTGGGTGTGAGTCTCCACGCCCAGTATGGTATGTGGTTACCGGGGAATCGAACCCGGGCCCTTGAGCTTGCAAGACAGGCGCCGGAACCACTGAGCTAACTCCCCGGCCCCAAATGAGGCTCTTTTTTAAAGAATTAAAATCTTTACTGGTACATTATGAATAGACATCATCTTGACACTCAATATTAAGAGTTTGTACCAGAATATGACATGACTTGATTCTCATTTTCCCCCTTCCCCTCTGCTCTACAACCCCCCCCCATATACATAAGCTTTGTTTCCTTTTTCTTTATTACTATCACATTTTTCCCCTCATTATTTACTCCACCTTCTTTCCTTTTAAATATTTTCTATTTCTCATTATCAACTATATATACCAGAATTTATTTACACCTTCATTTTCTCATACCAGAGAAAAGATATGATATTTATACATCTGTGAATTATTTATTTCACTTATAAGGATGTTCTCAAGATACATCCATTTGAGTATGAATGACTCAATCTTATCATTTTTAATGGCAGAGTAACACTCCATTCTATAAAAGAACCACATCTTCTTTATCCAGTCTCCAGTTGATGGACACTTTGGTTGTTTCCAAGATTTAGCAATCACAAACTGAGCTGCTTTAAACATGGGTGCACATATGTCACTGTGATATGAATCTTTTAATTCTTTTGTGTATATACCCAGCAGAGTGATATCCAGGTCAAATGGAACCTCCAATCCTACCTTTTTCAGCTCCACAATGATTTCTACAGAGGTTGTACCAGTCTACATTCCACAAATAGTGGAGAAGGGTTCCTTCTTCTCTGCAGCCTCACCGACATTTGTTGCTGGCTAATTCTGAAATAGCAGCCATTCTTTGTGGAATGAGATGAAATCTCAGTGTTATTTTCATCTGCATCTCTCAAATGACCAATGATGTTGAGCATTGCTTCATATACTTCTTAGTTGCCCTTACTTCTTCCTCTGAAAAGTATCTATTCATTTCAGATGCCCATTTTTGAATTGGGTATTTAAATTTGGGTGAGTTGATTTTTTTAAGCTCTTTGTATATTCTAGATAGTAGCCTTTTGTCTGAGGAACAGCTGGTAAAGATTCTTTCCCATATTGTTGGTTGCCTATTTGCTCTGTTGGTGGTTTCCTTTGCTGTGCAGAAGCTTTTTAATAGAATGAGATCCCATTTGTTGATTTATTCTGCCAATTCTCATGCTGCAGAGGTTTTGTTCAAGAAGTCTTTCTCTATGCCAGTGTCTTCAAAAGCTTTACCTAACCTGTTTTGCAACAGGTTTAGTGTGAATGTTTTAATACTTAAGTCTCTTATTCACTTTGATTTTAGGTTGGTACATGGTGAAAGAGATAGGTCTAACTTTAGTCTTTGGTAAGTTAAAGCCCAGTTTTTCCAGGATCATTTGTTAAAGAGGCTATTTTTCCTCCAATGAGGATCTTTTTGTCAAAGATGAGGTGACTCAGTGTGTCTGGAGTAGTTTCTGGATCTTCTAATCTACTCCACTGATCCTCAGGTCTGTTACTTTTCCAGTAGCATGCAGTTTTTATCACAGTGGCTTTATAGTATAGTTTCAGGTTTAGGAATCGTAATATCCTCCACCATGTCCCTGTTGCTTAGAATTGCTTTTTGTCATTTTAGGTCTTTTGTGGTTCCAGATGAATGTTTGGATTTTTTTCTCTAGATCTGTGAAATATGCTGTTGGGATTTCAACTGGAATTGTGTTGAATAGTAGTTGTGGAACTATAGCCATTTTGATGATATTGGTTCTTCCTACCCAGGAGCTGGATACAAGGTCAATGTTCAAAAATCAATAGCCTTTTTATACACAAACAGTAGACCCACTGAGATAGAAATTGGGAAGTCAGTCCCTTTCATAAAAGCACCCCAAAAAATGAAATATCTAAGAATCAATCTAACAAAAAAGATGAAAGACCTCTATGCTGAAAACTATAGCACTCTAAAAAAGGAAATAGAAGAAGATATCAAAAAATGGAAAGACTGTTTATTTTTAAATCCATCAGGAGGCATCTGACCTGATTTGACCTGATTCTGTAAGGTGGAATGGAGGAGCAGGGCAAAACTGTATAGTACCTTTAAGGTGATGCCTGACTTGGAGAACTGTCTAAATTTGAAGCCTAGCTTTGCTGTTCATTACCTGTGTGGAATCTAAAAAGCTACTAAACTTTATTCTTCAGTTTCTTTATTTTAAAATGGGGACAGTAGAAGCATCTGTCTTATACCAGTAAGGAATAATTAAGTTAATACTTATAATATAAAAGATAGAACTAGGTATGCAATGGATTTATACTAAATTCTTAAAACTATAAAATATAATTTTTTAGATGTCTTGCTTTGTAGCTCAGGGAAGTCCTGAACATAGCCTAGAACTCAGCAATCTTCCTGCCTCTGCTTCCTGATGCTGGGATTACAGGCAAGAGTCACCATGCCTGGCATTGTGATATGTGGTACTGATTTCTGGTGAAGGTGAGTCACCTTGCCCACCCAGGACCTTGCACTTGCAAGGCGAGTGCCAGAACCACTGAGCTAAATCCCCAGCCCAAATATGATACAATTTGAGGGCAATGAAAAAGTGTTCCACTCAATTACTTTCCCCTGCTGGTAGAGAATTCCCTCACTAGAGATTCTGTTGAAGGCTTTATGATTGTGCAAAGCAGGCATTTTCTTGAATGGAATGACAGCCTTAATTCTCATTTGCTCTTAACTTATAGGAAGTAATCAAGTCCTTTCCAAACTCATCCATCTCTGAACAGAAAGGCAGCAGAGATAGGAGAGAAGTCTGATCTGTCAGTGGAGCAGAAGCATCTAAGGGGAGGTAAGGAAAAAGGAGGACTCAATACAGACAAATAAGCTCACAATTTGGCCAACAACTGGGCTTGAACAGAGTTTGGCTCCCATTCCTCAGGCCAGTGCCATTTCCATCTCAAACATTTAACCATGATAGGCCTGGAAACATGTGTCAGGTTTGACACAGCCTTCAGTTGTTTATTCCTAGGCTATAAACCATGATGTTTCTGGAGCTGCCATGGAGTTCAGTCCCAGGGGGTCCTTTGTTCATTTTTATTTATGTCCAACTCCACTGGCCACTGCAGGGGACTTGAGTCCCAAAGCAGAGTCCCCGAGCCATCCAGCCCCAAGAGCTCAGGAGGGGCATTTGTTCTGGCAGGGAGCAGCTCACAGAAACCCAATCCATTCTGGAGAGCAGCTGCCTCCAGAGACCTTTTAGCCCCTCAGGACATCAGCTGGCCAGCTGTGCACCACTTCTGGACTTGCCTTGCTTTGGGATAAGAAGTTTTGATCCAACTCTGCTTTGGGAAGCAATGAAAGCTGAAGTGTGGCCTGTATTACAAACTTTTTCAGCCTTTTAGGTTCACTTTGAGAGAAACATGGCACAGGAGGAAATAGGGCTAGATTTTTAAAAGTCACTACTCATATTTGCCTTTAACATGTAGAAAGCACCAGATGTTATGGTTGGGGATATGGCTCAGTGGAATGCTTGCCTAGCATGCACAACTCCAAGTACTAAAAAAAACCGTTTAAAAAATGGCCTCAGGACGTCTCTTTCTTATGCCTTCCCACTTAGAGATGCTGTAAGATGAATTGAATTACTGATCTGAAAGTCAGCACACAAAGTCTAGCCTCAATTACTCAATACACAGTGAGAAATTACTCATCTTATTTCATCAGAATTTATCTTCCTCCACAAAAAATGGGACACTACATCATAAGTCAAGTCTCTTCTAGTTTAAAATGCAATGACTTATATATATAAATAAATAGGCTTTTCTCAGTGCTGGCATTTAACGGGGAAATGAATACCTGTGCTGTTCATCCTGCTCCTCGTTCCAACCTCCAGCAGGCCTTAGCTGTATCAAGCTACCTCTACAAGCAAATGTCTAAGAAATATTTGTTCAGTATTGATTTGGCTAAGACACAGAGAAAGATTTTTAATCTATAAAAAGTACTAAGTAAAAGCAGAGTTTCTCAATAATTAGCTGAAGAACAGAAAATGTGCTTTAAAAAAATTAATCATTGGTTCCCATTTTTATAAAACTTACCTTCTAGTTTTGTTCATTTGTAACTTTATGAGCCAGAAACCATTCTGAGAATTATGTGACAGGGTGAGTAAAACAAACTTCTCATTCTGAGGAGTCACATATGCACCTCAAAAAAATGTCTGGGGAGTTAGCTGGGGGGCTGGGGAGTTAGCTCAGTGGTTCCGGCGCCTGTCTTGCAAGCGCAAGGACCCGGGTTCGATTCCCCAGTAACCACATAACAATACTGGGTGTGGAGACCCACACCCAGCAGCAACCAGTACCACATGCCACAGTGCCGGGCGTGGTGGCTCACACCTGTAATCCCAGCACTCGGGAGGCAGAGGCAGGAGGATTGTGATGTGAGTTTGAGGCTGAGCTCAGGGCCAGCCTGAACCACAAAGTGAGACCCTGTCTCAAAAAAACCTAAAAAAAAAAAGAAAAAAAAAATGTCTACCCTGGACATCTATTGCCCATAGAGAGCTCAGTTTCCATCTCCTTTCCCAGTTTGTCTGA
>PVIR01034519.1:0-16982 GCA_004026965.1 Petromus typicus
TGATACATTGCTGGGGGGTATGGTGTAGCCATTTCATTGAAAAATCTGGAAGTACTTTATTTTCATGCGGAGATGTGTATACAAATGTTTGCAGTAATGGCTTGGTTTTCTTTAGCACACGGAGATTAAATTTTTATTTTGTTTTTCACTGACACATAAATGCACATTTATAAAGTAAAATTTGGTATTTCCATAGGTATACACATTGTGTAATGATGAAACCTGGTTTAGCAAATGTATATTATTTCTTTGTGGTGAGAACATTCCTAATCCTTCTAGGTATCTGCAGCATACTTGTATGCCTGTGTGTGTTTGTGCGTGTGTGTGTGTGCGTGTGGTTGAAATCAAAGCCAGGTGTGCTCTACCACTGAGCTATATCCCCAAACCTCTTTATTTTAATATTTTATTTTGATGCAGGGTCTCAGTAAACTTCCAAGGTTGTTCTCAAATTTGCAATCCACCTGCCTCAGCCTCCTGAATAGCTAGGACTACGTTCATGTGCCTCTGTACCTGAGGAAATACACATTATTACTAACTATAGTCATCTGACTGTGCAACAGAACACCAGAATTTATGTCTTCCTACTGGAACTTTGTGCCCTCTAACCAGGGGGGCAGGGTTGGGTCTGGGAAAGGGGACAGGTGATAGTATTACAGACAACCAAGTTAGATAGAGATTAACACCAATCAGTGAGAGGTTGTGCCCTCCAGGAAGTCAGCACAGCCACTGAAATACACCAACACTGTGGGTGGAGGTGAATACGAAGAGAGCCAGGCCCCAACATGGAGATGCAACAGTCATCCTGTGGGCCTCTCTTCAGACAGAGGTCAGTTTGAGATTATACTATAATTAGCACCACCTGATCCAGGGAGCACAGCTAGGTATCAGTCACATAGATGGATAACCAGAATATATGGACTTATCCCTTTCCGGAAATACCTCTGATCTTCCCATGACCACTTGCTATATGCCTCGCTTCTTTATTGGGTCAGTTTTCACTAAGTGGTTATACTTGCAATTATATAGTTTGGTCCATGTTGTACCAAGTCACAACTTTGCTTTATGACAAAAGGCCTCAGTGGCCACCCACTCAGGTCAGAGCATGACACTGAAATTAAAAGCTTTCTATAACTTAAATACATTGATTAAAATACATTTCTATACTTAAATACATTGTTTTATCCACATCTTATAAAATGATCTATTGCCTTATTCGAAAGGCTGTGTGACATGCAGAATTTTTAAATCCTCTCTGTCATAAACAACAAAAGTCATCAGAATTCAGTGGAAAGAATGAAAATTTCCATTGAATACAGATCAATCCTAAACATAGATTAAGGCAAACTGTAAAAGCAGACTAATCTCACATCTTAATGTGGTTTTTCTTATTTTGCATACTCAAGCTGAATTTTATATAAATTATACATATTTAAATATACTACTTTTTTCTTCTTAACCAAACCACCAAGCTAACCTCATCATTCAATTTTTAAATACTTATTAATAGATTGAGCTTATTGGTACATTTTAGGAATATGATCATATTCCTCATTGAGAATTTGAACCTGTACACGGTAGAACTTGATTTTTATTTTTTCCCATTCCCCTGCCCTCCTTACAATCCTTTGCCCCCTATATACCTAAGCTTAATTTCCTTTTATCCTTTTATCATCAAATGTTTTCTTATCCTCCTTTGCTTTCCCCCGCGCCTACAATTATTGTGAAATTACAAATAATTTAAAAAGCTATTTGTTGTACTATATTCTAAGACAATTGCATTACACACACATTTTTAAAAAACACATGGCCAAGACAAATCTATTTTTAAATTATTGTTGAATATGGTTTCACTAACCTCATTAAAAAAAAAGAAAGTAGAGGGAAAGAGAAAGGTGACAATGCAAAATAGTTATAAATTGTTTGCAAGGAATTTGAACTGTTTAGTCGGCTTACGGCAGAATCGTCCGTTATGTACAAATAAATGAACCCTGGTTTCCGTACACTAGTTACATTTTGGTTACAGCTAGCAATTAAAAAAAAAAAAAAAAAAACCACCTCCGTTTCCAAGGCTGTGCTGCTTCTCCTACTAATCCTTCCTAACACACCACCACCCAAGCCAGCCAATTAGGGGCACAGCTCAGCGGGGAGATCTGACGACCACCCCCCCCCAAGCCCCACGGTTATCTGTTGGAAATGTCGGTTATCTGTTGGAAATGTCGCTACTCATGTCACACGCGGCGCGAGCCGTGAACTGTGGTCACCAGCCATCCCCGGTCCTCAGGAGCATGAGTGTGCGTTCCACTCTCACTGCACCGAGATGAGCCCCTCTGATTCCTAAATGAGCCCGACTGCCCACGAGTCTTTGTCATCTCACGGTGAGTGTGTGTCATTCGGACTCCTCTCCCCAGGTGTGGCTGGCCCTGAGTTGTACGGAAGCGGAGCCGACCTGCGTGGCGCCCATCTGCAGAGTCGTGACTGCTTCTAACCCAGACATCTTCCGCCCAGGAGAACGGCAAGGCGGCGTGGGCTGCTCGCACGTGGGGCTGCAGGAGGCCACAGAGCGGAGAGGAGCACGCGGGGTGGGGGTGGAGGACGGGGACGGGAGAGCGCAGGGAGAGCCCGAGGCCGGGAGCGCGCGGGGGCGGGGAGCGCGCTAGTGGCCAAGTGGACGAAAGGGAGGGGTCAGAAATGCGCACGGGCCCGGGGGCTCGCCTGGCCTGGGACGCCCAAGCATGTAGTGAAACTTATCCTGTTGGTAACTAACGTGTCTCCAGTGAAAGATCCTCTAGCATGACTTGCCCGGTGGTCAAAGACCCTAACCAGTCCCGAGGCAGGAATCACAATCTGCCTTTTCTTTTTCTAAAGATGAAAGGAGGAGAAGTGAGGTGCTGGGGAGGAAATGCGCTTCCGAAGTTATGAGTGAGCGTTCATCCTCCTGTCCCTCCTGGGAAGAACGGCCCCATCTTTCCACGCTGGTTGGCTCCACTCCCACGTTAAACGTTCTCATATGCTCAGTTCACTTATTCAAATATTGCATTACAGGAACTATAAGTATGAAATAAAACGCCCCTCCCCCGTCACAGTGGTTCCCTCCCAAGGGGAGAGAGAACCTGGACTGCCCTGGCTCTGTCCCACGCGAAGCAGTTTCCAGCGAGCTGTGTGTGAGGGACAGAAGCTACCACGGTGAGTATGTCGCCACTGTCGTATTTTATGTCTTTCCTCTGGGCTTCTCGCAAGATGAGAGACTAAAAGTGCAAACTCCTCCATCAAACCGTCCCCGCCACAGAGACAGGAGTTTTGAGGTGTCCGTTTATCAGTGAAATCGTTCGAAATTTGCCAATGTTGTCATAGAAAACTCCAGAGTTTCAGGTATTTTCAACACCGTAACTTGTTAACACAGCGTGCCGGAGAAAGTCACAGTGCATAGCAATACCACGTCATAAAGTTAAGTGGGTACAATACTGAGAAAAAGGATTTTGTTTTTTCCTTTGAGATTTTGAAAATCCTAACAGTACAAGCTGAAACTGGAGAGCACAGGGCAGGCCCGGTGGAAGAGGCAGTCGGGTCATGGGCTTTATGCTGTCAGGCCTGAGAAAGGTGGGTTAGCTCCCCCGCCCCCCAGCAGGTTTTACAAAACGAGGAAGCTGATCTGTCGCCAGCTTCTGGGTTCCTTGCTTCCCGTTCTTCATGGCTCTGCTTACCCATCTGTCTCTGCCGTGTGGTGATGCAACCAGAGGACCCACATTAGGAGGCCTGCGCCATGCTCTTGGCTCTTCAGAAGTGTCAATCAAATAAAAATTGTCTTTATAAAGTACTCAGCCTCAGGCAATTTGTTGTAGCTACACGAAGAGGAGAATTCATTCCAATGGCCTTAGGAAAAGGTTCACTAGGAGTCTGCAGAGTGCACTTCTGGAAGGTTAGCTCCAAGTGGGCTGGTTTTGCTGGCTTGGATCCTGGTCCTTGCTGGGCTCTTGGAACCTCGGAGCCTAAACTGGCTTAGCTGCCCCTCCACCTCCGCTTGAATCTGGCCATTTGGAGTCCCAGCTCTCAGAGGAGCCTGGAGTTGGGCTCTGGACCGTCAGTTCTCTGGAGCTATGCATCAGATAGTCTCGCTACCCTCTTTCCTTCAGAGCCCTCCTGAAAAGGGCCTGCTCGCTCTGTGAGGGCCATCCACTGCAGGCTGGCTCCAGTGACCCAGAAGAAAATGAGGCACTCAGGGATGAGATCCAGCAGGGAGAACAGCCTCAGAGGACTGAATCACTGAGCTGTCTTCCAACAGCTCTTTTATTATGGAGTCAATACAAAGTAGCAATACATAAGGTTAAAAACAGAAGAGGTGGGCTGGAGCATTTCCTGGGACAGGCTTTGAAGTTCTTCCTGATTCCTATTCCAGTGTTTACAGATCTGTTTGCAAGATTCAGTAACACAAAACTTAACAAGATGTCTGGGAAACATCCTGTGAACTGGTGATAAGGAAACTCAGGAGTTCTGCATCGGCAGCTCTGCAGAAGTTCTGCTTAACTGGTAGTCCCAGGAAACTGCTAAACAGCTACCTTTCCCCCTACACTGCCCTATACCCCACCCTTCATCCCTGTACACAATACAATAAGCAATGGCAACCCACATCTCTCCACTATAGGCATTTAGCATCACTGAAAATGAAAAGGGCCATTGCTCTCCAAGCAGACGATGCTCCCATACTCTTACTTATAACACCTCCTACTGTGAAAGCAGTTGTGTTATTACGTCTGGATTTTAAAGTACCCATGATTGCACTGGTAATAAATAATATTACAGTAAAAAAAAGAGCAAACGATCAGAACAGATACTGCACCTCAACCAAAGAAAATATAAAAATGGCCCATGAGCTAAGAAAGTCAGCAAACTGGAGATGGTGGTGAGTGATTATAATCCCAACACTCTGGGAGGCTGAGGCAGGAGGATGGCTCATTTGAGTTAAGCCTGGGGAACTTTGCAACCTAATAAAACTCTGTCTTAAAATTTAAAAATTGTAAGGTTTGGAGATGTAGTGCAGTGTGAAGGTTCTGGGTTCTAACCATGCTAAAAAAGAATTCAATAATTTCAATCATTAGGGAAATACAAATTAAAAATATAAAGAGATACCACTGCTTACCTATTAGAATCAATACAATTTAGAAAGACGATCACATCAAATATTGGTAAGGAGATGGAAAACCTGGAAGTAAAGTGATACAATTACTTTAGAAACAGTGAGGCATTTTATTAAAAAGCTCAATGTACATGTACCATATAATTGTAATTTTCCTGATAGTATTCACCCAAGAGAAAGGGAGGCGTGCACTGTACTAACATTCGTATGTGAATGTCCATTGCAGTTATATCTGTGATAACCAAAAGTGGAACTAACTGAAATGTTCATTCACCAACAGTGCATTCACATGCAAATTATATGTCTATATGATGGAGGCATTGCCCAGCAGAGGAGAACATGGGCTATTAATACCCGGGACATTATCAATACACTTCAATCAAGCGGAACCCAAGAAGCTAGAGATGCAAAAGGTGAATGAATAAAAAACTCTAGCAAATGCAAGTTTATAGGTAGTGATGAAAAACAGTGGGTATGGAAGAAATGAAAAACACCGAGAGTGAGACCAAGAAGGGAGGGTGATAAATATTTTCATTATCTTAATTGTAGCAGTGAATTTATGGATGTACTCATATGTCAAAATCAATCACATTCTGTACTTCTATCATAAGTAATTCATTATATGTCAAATATGCTTTATGTAACTAGATAATTTATTGTATAAAGCATATATATCTATGCATGTATACATATATACATATACATACATGTTTACATATATACATATATGCATCTGAGTAGCTAGGATTACAGGTGTATGCCACCACAGCTGGCTGCTATTAAAAGTTTTTAAGAAAAAGATTGCATACAAAACTGCAGTTCACTTTGTATTCTCTGTAACTATCTACCCGCCCACCCTAGGAATCCAACTCAGGACCCTGAGCTTGCCAGGCAGCCACAGTGCCGCTGAGCTAAATCCCTGGCTCACAACTACTCCTATAAAATAGTAATGTGTGTTCCTTGAGGTTGATAAAATCCAGTCAAAATGTGGGCACATTTTTCTCCACAGAATGCATTCCTTAGCCAGTTGTAAGACCACAAAAGTTTTTTCATTTTTATCGTCTCAATTGTTGAGTCGATTGAGTCTCTGGTTGTTGCCAGTTTTATCAAAATATTTGAATACGTCAACATAATCCTAATTCTGGGAGTCTTAGGCTCTCTTTTCCCCCCCTTTCTCTTTCATGCATTAAGTTATGCCTTCCTCTCTTTACTCTTAAAGACTTCATGTTTAAATCTTGATATATTTAGCCATGTATTTTCCTATGCTATTACTTTTGTCCAAAAATAAATTTATCTTCTCTATCATTCACTAGCTTTCTATCCCCTTAATTGACATTTTTATGTTTGTTATCTCTTTATTTCTCCTTTTTTGGGTTCACTCTTATGTTCCCTGCCTAGGTACTTGGGTTGGATGGCACACATACATGTCTAGTTTTTCTTTTTTTTTTTTCTTTTTCTATGAATACAGTCTGGACTCTGAGAAGAGTTCACTGTACTTTCACTATAGTTCAATATAGTCATAGTTCCAGTGACAACTTTTCTTCTCTCACTGCAAAATGTGCTTATACTTTCTAAATACAGAGGATTTCCTTAGCTACATCATGCTCATTCATAGAAACAATTCTCTAGTGAAAACTAAATCACTAGAATTGCATCGCATTAAAATTGTACATTGTGAAGAAAATGAGAATTTATGATCAATGGAGATAAAGAGGCTTAGAATTGGAAACAAAAGCTCTCTGAGTTAAAGAGCATGTGTTTCACTGTGCTTGGCAGGAAGGTCTGTCTCCGGTGAGTGTCTTCAAGGCTTCTTCAAGTCTTCCTGGAAAGAGCTCACAGTGATCCCTGAGCAAGAGGGTGCCGACTACACAAGTGACACCATTTTTAAAATAAATTCTATTTTCTCCTATTATATCCCACTCCCCCGTCAAGTCCCCTTTCCTCCCTCTTCCCTTGTTCCCCTTCCCATTTGAACACTTCCTCCCCATTTCCCAACACCCATCATACATTTCAGTCCTTATTTCTACTCTGTTCCCCACACCAAAGAAACTACACCATATTTAAACATGTGTCCAATGTCATTTCATTTAATAGTCTGATCTCAAGACCCATCCATTTAGCTGTAAAGTCTGAGGCTCATCCTCCTTTATGACAGAGTAGTACTCCATCGCATAAAAGTGGATGCCTTGCATATGGTAGAGAGTCTAGATGGGTGATATGATTAACTCTGAAGGTGGGACTCCAACTCTAGTCCCTTCTCTCTGGATGCCAAGCTCCCTTGTGCAAACTAGGATCATTGCCAATCTTCTGACCAGCCATTTCCTCATTCAGGTTTATCCTCCGGGTGTGGGTCACAACAGATACTCTTTTGTGACTCAGCTTGAGTCTCTGCCTTTGTCTAGAAGTCTTCTGCTACCACCAAGCTGCCAGCTCACTTTTCATCGTGGCTCCCGTGGAGCTCCGCACACATATCCACTGTGCACCTGTCACACTAATGTGCTGCAGCCTGCTCCCTGATAGAGCGCACATGCAGAGAAGCCACGGTCAGTCCAGACCAAAGGTGAGTTGTGATCCTATGGTATGTGTCTTGGGATGCTGGAGATGGAATGGAGATGCGCCCCCAGCCCACCAAATGCTTCAAAATAAAATTGAATTTATCCTAAGAATTAGTGAGAGCTCTGCAGAAAAATAGATCAGTAAGGTATGCACATATGTATGTGTGTATGTACATACAGAGAGAGAGAGAGAAACTGAGACAGAAAGGGAGGATTTAACCTAAAGAATCAGCTCATGTGGTTGTGGGCTGCAGGGCAGGACGGATTATGCTGCATCTCAAGTCCAAGGACAGATTCCTCCTCCTGGCAAGAAATGTCTTTTTCCAAGGACTTCCTTTAAATGGATGAGGCACACACCCTTTATGCCAAGTCTACTAATTTGTTTTTCTTTTTTTTTAGAGACAGTGTATCACTTTGTAGTTCAGGCTGGCCCTGAGCTCAGCCTCCAACTCACTTCACAGCAATCTTCCTGCCTCTGCCTCCCGAGTGCTGGGATTAGAGGTGTGAGCCACCACACCCGGCACTGTGGTATGTGGTACTAATGATTGCTGCTGGGGTGAGTCTCCACGCCCAGTATTGTTATGTGGTTACCGGGGATTGAACCTGGGCCCTTGCGCTTGTAAGACAGGCGCCGGAACCACTGAGCTATATCCCCGGCCCCAAGTCTACTAATTTAAACATTGATCTATGGAAAAAAATATCTTTGCAGTTACATCTGGACTAATGTTTGATCCCATAAGTGAATATCACAGTCCAGTCAAAGTGACGCAAACAATGCACTCCATTCACTTTACACCCCTTGCCCAACACTTAGTAAATATTCAAGAAGAGAAGGAGAGGGGGAAGAAAGAAAAAGACATTAACTGGTTCTGAAATGTTTTGATAAGTCACAGAAATGGTTACAATTTAAAATGCAGTTTTTCTAATGTCTACTTTGAATAGCAGTAGCTTTGATTATATAAATTCTGACCCGGTCACTGACTATTCGTCCCATTACATTATGAAATTCACTCATATTAAGCAATACTAAAGAACTAAACATATACAGTCCATGTGAAGAGCATCAGATAAAGACCTGATTCCCCGGGAAGTATTCAGGGTCCTTCCCTGGGTGGATCTTCTCTCGTCTCTCAGAAGCAAGGCACAGAAGGCCAAGAGGGGTCTGGGGAAAACTTTCAGGCACTCTTAACACACCTTCTTTTATTGGTTTCCTATTCCATCCAGCCAGAAAGCTTTCTGGAAATTAAAATGAAAAATACAAAAATGATAAATAGAATACTAAATCTAAGTACGTAAAAATCTAAATACATGAAATCATCTCTGCAAACCCTTAGTCTTGCTGTTCTAACCACTCAAAGAACAGATAATGTAGGAGACAGGGTAAGAGGACACAGCCAGAACCCTCCTGGCAAGCTCCATTCCCCCATGGGTCCCACAGCAAAGGGTTAACAAACAAGTCAAAACCTTGAGGAAAAGGCTGAGCCCCGCCTCAGCTCTTGCTACTCTGAGCAGTGGCAGCAGGTCAAATACCACAGCAGCAGAAGGGGCCAATCTCCTGAGCTCTTCACAACTGTATTTGGTACCAAGCCTTTACATCCAAAATCCTAGCATGCATAAAACAGGGAGATCCCACAATAATCCCTGTAGTTGAAGATCCTGTAGGGCAGGGAAGATATTCTTAAATCCAAGTATGTAAATCCCAGTGAGTAAATTCCAGTAAGTAAGTCTTAAGACAAATAATCCTAGTGCAGTAATCCTTATAGTTTAAGGTTCTGCAGGGCAGGGTAGATATTCACAATAATCCCAGTAGTTGATTCCACAGGGCAGGGAAGACACATATAAATCCAAGTAAATAAGTCATAAGTTGTCTGCAGTTCCCAACAGGTAAAATTGTGAGGGGACTCTATGTTGGGAGGCATAAACTGCCCCCCAAATAAGTAACATGGTATTGGGAAAAAGCAGTTTCTACAGTCTTAAAACATTAGTTGGAGGCTTTTAACAGAAGCAAGTTAAACTTCAATCATTTTCTGCCATTTGACTCAGTACTAATTTTGAATAACGTACACATGCTCACAGACCTACATATCTTACCAAGCTATGTCACTCCATAGTAGCTAAAGAAACCATTTCATCATATAATCACAATCTTGAGGATTTAAAACCAAAATTGGAGAAAGAAAAAATCTGATGGAAAAAAGGAAACAAAGCTATGAATATGGGGGTTTGGGATTGTAGGGGGGCTGAGGAAGGGGAAGAAATAAGAATCAAGATATATCATACACAGGTATAAATTCTCAATGAGGAATATGATCATATTGTATTCTTAAAATGCACCAATAAACTCAATTTATTAAAACAAGAACAGAAAAAGATCTACTACCTCCCAATCAGCAATTAAACGAGAACATAAGTGAATGGCCATAACTTTACAAAGGGCTGTGAACTGTGTCTGACAGCTTAAATGTCCTGCTCTAGTGACCAGATAGGCCAAAGCTATGAAAGGCAACCAGTGTGTGATTGTAAGGGCCTGAATGAGTCTCCAAAATCCATGTGTCAGAAGCTAATTCCCCAGTACAGTAGTGCTGAGGGTGGGGTCAAAAGACAGATTTTTAGGTCATGAGAGCTCAACTTTCACAGATGGATCATGGTCAATCAGTGAGAAGATCATTTACAAAAGAAAAGTACAGCTTCTCTTGCATTTGTGCTTCCTCTCCCTCCACCTCCTCTCCATCTGTCTCTGCCCCTGCCGGGAATGTGCACTTGCCCTTCCCCAGTCTACCATGGGATGACCCAGAAAGGAGGCCCTTGTCAAGGGTGGACTCCTCCAACTTGGGCTTCCCAGCACCTAGAACTGTGAGAAATAATCTCTGTTCCTTATAAACTACTTAGTCATGAGTATCCTATTAAAGCAGCATGAAGCATATTATGACAATAATCCAGGAAAATGTGTAGCTGGTATTAAAAAAAATTACCCATGACACTTGTTAAAATATGGTGTATTAGACAGCTTTCCACTGCTGTAACAAACTCTCTGAGGCTAGGTCCTGTGTTAATAAAAGAGATTTGCCAGACATTGCAAGGCATGCCTGTAATGATGGCTACTCAGGAGGCAGAGCCAAGAGGATTGAGACCTTGAGACCAGCCTTTGGAGCATAGGCAACAACTGACTCAAAAAAGTTTATTTAGTTCACTGTGTGGAAAATTAAAAGTCCTGACAGCGCAGAACTGGCTCTGGTGAAGGTTTCCTGACTTTGTGACATTATGGTAGATGACATTGCCTCAAGAGTATGCCTGAGAAGAGAGGTCACATGATGAGGCTGGAGGCCAGAGGGACTGAGGAAGAATCAGTCTTGCCGTTTTAGAAAAACCCTCCCAAAAGAATTAACTGAGATTACACCGAGCCATATTAATTCCTTCTGAAGACAGAGCCCCCATAGCCTAATTTCTTCCTGTAAGGATCTACTTCTTTACAATCCCTAACTCATCACACCGTGGACCCAACTTCTAGCACACAAGCCTTGACGGATGCCCTCACCCCATTTCAAATTGCAGCACCTAGTAGAGCCATTTATTCTTGAAACACTATTGTCCAAGATGTAGGGACTCCTGCAAAGGAGTTTTGTTTTAAGGAAAAGAGATTGGACTTCATATTTTAATTTCAAATACAAGAAAAGCTTATAGCCCAGAATCCGGGTGGGGGAGAGTGAATGAAAAATTCTAAGAGAAAACATGGAGGGTGGTTCTTGGTGAAACTCATCTTGAAGGATTCTTGGTGAAGGCAAACCAGGGTGATCCAGACATTACTGGGGATGGTGGGGGCTCAGATACCCAAGTAGATATCAAAGATAACCAGATACTGAGTGTTGGGGAGTCCAGGTCAATCAACTTCATGGTATTCTTGCTAACTCTGGGCAATATTAAAGCCAAGAGGTCGAGAAGTTCAAGGCCAAGTTGGGAAAAGGCTTCAGGAGAAGCCTGAGTAGTGTTTGATCAAGGATGGAGTCTTTGACCCTGGGTAAAATATTCCAAGAACAGGGCATTTTCTTTTCCCAGTTTTAATTTCCTGATTTTCCTGGTGTGGAGTAAATGGGACACATGCATAGCCTCCTTTCTCCAAGATGGACCTGGCCCCGTAGGGTTCCCACAGAATAGCAGAAACAGTCACTAAGTTCTCCCTGCTAATCAGCTGAACTCTCTTCAGCACAATTTGACTGCAGACTTGTGCCTTTGGACAGTGTTGCCAATCTTCACTGTGAATTTCAGATTCCAGCCCGTTTTTCAAATCATCATTAGCATCCATATTTATAAATTGAAGGGCTTCTCCAGTAGTGTCCAAGGGCTCTGAGGAAGGACTCACTCTAGAACATACCTAAACACCAGAATTTCTGCACATACCACAGTGTCTGTATGACACACCCAAAGCCTCATTCAGAACACAATTTAAAACATATTGAATTAGTTCTTTGTGATGCAACAACAAAAAAATAATATTTAGATGATAAAAGATGAGAGAAAATAAACTTAGAGCATAATATTTCAGTCAGTTCATTGACTAAGAAAATACCTACTATGTGTCTCATGTGAGTCCAACAACACGCTGACTCCAGAAATAAAATAAAAAGTGAAGCAGTTCCTGGTCTGTAGAGGTATTCAATCTGGTGGGCCCTATCTAGTACACACCTTGCATTTCTAATAGCACCACTGAATTTAATAATTACAGAGTTATCGAGGCTACTAAAATGGGGGTTGGAGACAAGTATTTTTCAGGGTTGCATTCAACAATAATCCCCATTTCCAATGACTACTTCCAATATGTAAGTGTTGTAGTATTCTAACATAGAGTTCTATATTGTAAGAAGATGAATGTACCAATGGATATACTGCACTCTGTTTCCGTAGAGTGCATCAGCGTGATACAGTTGAAGCTTAGTGTTGCAGTTAAGCCACATCATTCCCTATCCAGCTCCTTCACTACAATTATGAATGGAGAGAGAGAGAGAGAAATTTTGAGAAATCTTAAAAATTGATGTCATTCCACATTTTTCAAATGTCTTAATGAATGCAGATGAAATAGTACCTGGCCCTGACTTGGTGCTGGGAATAAAGCGATGAACAAAGACTCACACAGTCTGTATTAGTCAAGGTATTCCAGAGAAAAAGAATGACTAATATATATGTGTATATAGGAGAGAGTAATATTAGCTCACCTCACACATTCCCTATCTTAGTCATTTTCCTATCTGTGGGACCAATTACTCAATACCCATGTGAATCTCCATGCAGCATTACAGGAAAGCAGAAGTTCTAATTGGCTACCCAGGAAGACAGGATGTGGATAGATTTCCTCCAAATGCAGGAGATTTCTTTTGCAAGTGAAGCCATTGTGACAGGTTCATCTTGCTCACCCTTTCTGACTCCAAACATACTTCTATGAACTATGAGCAAGTTGTTTCTTACCTATTGTCCTAACCATACTCCATAGTCGTGCTGCTTCCCCTTCTTTGTGGGTGTCTGGGATGGTAGGAAAGCAAAGCACATGCTAAGCTGTTATAGTCTTCCACCTTGACTAGCAGCTGCTCCAGAGACACTCTGACAGGCTTTTCCTGTAGTTCTCCAGTTTACCATAAAGTCATGTGAGTGGTACATGAAGCTTTTGTTCTAGGACCTGTCAATGTGGACAATGGGAATGCTCTGACACCTTTGACATCAAATGCCAGATACCTGTTAACAGGTACATAACAGCATGCATGAAGTGACTTTTATCCTGACCACTTTATAAATTCCCTCTCTCTGATCTACATTGCAGGGATATATCTGTGATACTCCTGCCCAACACTTACTTCTGTAAGTAAGTCCTAAATAAATTGCATTCTCTGCAACCTGGGTCAGTGGACCTCTCTTGGGTCTTACAGTATCTCAAGGCTGGTTCTTGTACACTGGAACTTGGATTATTTTCCCAGAACACCAGGAATCTGAGTTCACCATTGGAGCTACAATATTAATTGGATTCTTCTCCAGGAACTTGTTCAGTACACCAGTTACACTTAGGCTACTCTGCAAATAGAAAACAAACTTAAGACATCTTCCATCCACTCTAGACACAAGTTGATTTTTCTCACCCAAAAACCAAGCCCAGAAACTGAAGCAGCACTCACATCCCAGAAATCAAAAGGGAGAAATGAATGAAGACTGCCAAGGACACAGATTGCTGTGGCTTAAGGAAAGGCCCAAAGGTAAAATAACCACATTGTGGTTAGTTACGTGACTAGGTGAACTGCAAGGGAAGTTGAAAAATACAGTCCTAGTTCTGTAGAACCATATATCCTCCAGCTCTCTTGAAAGGGAGACTTCAAAGGATATAGAAAGACAATAGAGACTTGTTTAATTTCAAAGTACATTGAAGTTTGGGAAGTAGGTGCCTCAGAATGGGCAAAGTCAAAGACACTCTGAGCTCGCCTTTATTTATTGAATGTGCACAATAATTGAAGGGAGTACAGGGGAGACTCCAAGAGCAGCAGTAGTCCTATATTGACAAAAGTCTTAATAGTAGGTAGGATGGGGTAAGCTGATAAAGAATTTGTCCTTCCCCCAGGGGAAACCTTTCTCTGGAAGAACCAGGATGTCTTCAGCTGATGTCCTCTTGCCCTAGAGCATCGAAGTATCAGTTTAACATTGAGGCCTCAACTTGTGACCAGAAACAAAACAATGCTGTTTCTGCATGCTATAGCCAGCCAAAGGGGAGGGAAAGGTGACATGGAGCCTTTCCAAGCTAGAGTCATACTTTAATTATGAAACAATTGTACCCCCAAAATTGATGTAGAATGACTCTTGACAGCCATGTGCCTCGCTAAAATTATATTATCCTGGGGAGAATAGACTTTGAGCAATAATAAGCCTTCAAACCTCATCTCACAATTTTTGAATGTTTAAAATACTCTACACCGATCACATAAATTCTGGTGATAAGTTATGTTGCCTCTATTGATTCATTTCAACATTTCCAAAATGTTTCAATAGTTTATAATCATCCACAGTGAATTCTAAATAGTTCCTGTGTTCCATCTTGTTCTAGCCAACATTCTCTAAGTCTAAAAATATTCCTGACTGGAATAAAAGATATAAACTTTGGAGCTGAATTTTTTCATTTTTATGAGCTATATATCAATTAATAATTTTTAACTCAATAATTAATACACCACTATGCTGTTGGCAATAATAAATTGTAATTCCTAGTGGCAAGACTTTCTGAAATGTGTTTATTTTAGCTTCAGTTCTGCTCCAAATTTCTACACCAGTAAGACACTCTCCTCTCAGTAGCTCATTTGCTAATTGAAATTTTGTTTTAAGAAACCATGGTAGCACATGTTTTGCCACTGTGATAAAAACCACATGGTACCGGCAAAGCAACAGACCCAAGGACCAGTGGAGTAGATTAAAAGATCCAGAAACAACTCCAGACACACCAAGCTATCTCATTTTTGACAAAGGAGCCAAATACCCTCAATGGAGGAAGGATAGCCTCTTTAACAAATGGTGCTAGAAAAACTGGACTCTAACCTGCCAGAGTCTAAAGCCAGACCTAGCTCTTTCACCATGTACAAAAATAAAATCAAAGTGGATTAGGGATCTAAATATTAAAACAGACACACTAAATCTGCTACAAAACAGATTAGGTAAAACTCTTGAAGACATTGGTTTAGGGAAAGATTTCATGAACAAATCCTGCATAGCATGAGAACTGGTAGAAGAAACTGATAAATGGCATCTCATCCTATTGAGAGGTTTCTGTACAGCAAAAGAAACCACCAGCAAAGTGAAAAGGCAAGCGACAATATAGGAAAGAATCTTTACCAGCCATTTCTCAGACAAAGGGTTAGTATCTAGAATATATAAAGGGCTTTAAAAAATCAATCCACCCAAATTTAAAGACCCAATACAAAAATGGGCATCTGAAATGAACAGACACTTTTCAGAGGAAGAGATAAAAGCAGCTAAGAAGCATATGAAGAAATGTTCGACATCATTAGTCATTCGAGAGATGCAAATGAAAATAATACTAAGATTTCATCTCACTCCATAAAGAATGGCCGCTATCTCAGGATTAGCCAGCAACAAATGTTAGTGAAGCTGCGGAGAAGAAGGAACCCTTCTCCACTGTGGTGGGACTGTAGACTTGTACAACCTCTGTGGAGATCAGTTTGGAAATTCTTCAAAAAGCTAGGACTGGAAGTTCCATTTGACCCAGGCACACTCTGCTAGGTATATACACACAAGAATTAAAAGACTCATATCACAGTGACATATGTGCACCCATGTTTATAGCAGCCCAATTTGTGATTGCTACATCTTGGAAACAACCCAAGTGTCCATCAACTGGAGACTGGATAAAAAAGCTGTCGTTCCTCTACAGAATGAAGTAGTATTCTGCCATAAAAAATGATAAGTTTGAATCATTTATACTTAAATGGACGTACCTTGAGGACATCCTCATACGTGAAATAAATAGGTCAGAGATGTGTAAATATGGCATCTTTTCTCTGGTATGAGAAAATAAAGATGTAAATGAGCTTTAGAATGTATGTTATATATTGTGACTCAGAAAATACTCAAAGGGAAATGGGGTGAAGGGGGAAAATAATAAGATTATAACAAAAAAGAAAAGAAACAAAGTTTATGTATATAGGGGATAGGAGTGATAGGGTGGGTAGGGCTATGAGAAAAAAAGAATTAAATTGTGTCATATACTGGTACAAGTTCACATTGTTGAGTGCAGTCATAATGTGTGTATGTAATGTACCAATAAAGATTTTAATTTTTTTAAAAAAAGAATGTTTAACTCAATAATTAATACACCACTATACTGTTGGCAATAATAAATTGTAATTCCTAGTGGCAAGACTTTCTGCAATGTGTTTATTTTAGCTTCAGTTCTGCTCCAAATTTCTACACCAGTAAGACACTCTCCTCTCAGTAGCTCATTTGCTAATTGAAATTTTGTTTTAAGAAACCATGGTAACACATGTTTTGCCATAACATGGAGTGGAAGAATTAATCCCAGACTCTGGGCAAAATGGAGCCTTCTGTGAAACATCAAGGCAAGCAAAATATTGGAAGAGATATTTATAAGAAAATCATGCAGATATTTTATGGCTGAGGGAATACTACCAAACAGTATCTAGAAGATGTCTGTGAAATCCATAGTTGAAACTGGAGGAAAGTAAATCAAGTTCGTGTCTTTCTTCAGTGTGTGGAATATAATTTGTATCAGTCTGTGAAGATGTTCCCTTGTCTGTGTC